>JAHWFP010259502.1:0-11466 GCA_023313725.1 Lithobius niger | reverse complement strand
ATTCCCAGTGACCCCTCACAAAGCTCACGTTGTAACGGGGAATATTAAGTTCGGCCGTACTCCTTCTCAGTTAAAAAACAAATAAAAACCAAACCAGTAGTAAATACGGACTCGGGAACGATTAATAAAAAGGCTATGTTTTTTTGGTAGATCTTGTTCGTGTTATGAGTTAATACGGGTGGGCCCGCATTCTGATGACCTAATGACGTTGTCAGTCCAGAAACCCCCTAATCCCCCCCCCCCCCCCACCATGCATCCCATTTGTTTTGTTATTATAAACCATGCCATTTATCTTCTTTACATGGGTCATACCCGTGACGCACGGACACGCTAATTATCCGAGATGGCCATTTCGAAATGAAAACGCCCACTTCCCCCTGTGAAACGCAATAAAAATTAACCGCATTTATTATCATATGGTTGTTGTGGATGTTGTATGTGGAATTTGCCGTTTTCTGCTAAGTAACACCAACATGAAAACACTTTAGGTAATTAACCCTTTCTGGCTCTCCCTCACTCTGTATTCATTAGAGGGTCGTTTTCAAAGGTTTCAGCGTTATAGAAGTTATGTAATTAGAATCTCAACGCTTTGGTTGGGAGGGAGAATCGGTGAAACAAAATATAAAGCTTGTAGAACACTACTCCGTTCCATCCCGTTCCGACGACTGACGGCAACGGATAGTCCAGCACACATTGTTTCCGGCGCTAAACGTTTCAGTTGGCTCCGGTGAGCTTTTAATTTGATCACGCCCAAATTGGCAATGCAAATGAAGAAGGACTTGCGCTGACCTTAAGTAGGTAATTAAATAGAAAGTCGTAGGTATTAATTCTTTACGCTCGTGCATGATGACATTTAAGTCCAGAAGGCAACTGGAATAGGTTCGCATCTGTATTTAGTAAGGGAAAGGCGTCGTGCGCAGGCGCGTGACGGACGACGACGGCCGTCGACTGAAGCTTGTAGCACATTACTTTGTTCCGTTCCGTTCCACCACGTCACGTCACAGGCCGTTAAATTTCTGTTTGGATTAAACGGATGTAAATTAAAGGAGCCGCGTATACTGCTCCGTCCCGTTCCGTGACGGCCGACCCTGTCGGAATGTTGCGGCAGAATCCTTAATCACCGACACGAGGCCCTACAGCGGTATACTTTGTTCCACATTATGTTTGCAGGAAACTGACTGTATAACCCCACGTTTCCTTGCACTAGGAGTGTAAAACATGTGGATGTCACACTTGTAGACTCTACACAGTTACTATAAGAGTCTACGAGCGGGATATTTACGTGGTTTTTGCACTCGTAGTGGAAGGAAACGTGGCGTTATACAGTCAGTTTCCTGCAAACATAATGTGGAACAAAGGGTAATAGCGGCTATTAATGCCTCTGCTAATGCTTTGCCTTCACGCTGCTTTGAAGGGAAAAGCATTAGCATAGGCATTAGTAAATGTACAAACTAAGGTATGGTCATCAAAGACTTCGTTCACCCCATCCTTGAGTATGCCAGCCCGGTGTGCTCCCCGTCGTTACTGGGCGATATTGTCAGAATTGAATCTGTCCGGCGAAAGTTCACAAAACGGCTCTACGGTTTGCGGGAATTGTCTTGCTGCGAGACGATGTTTCGGACTGGGCTTCGATCCCTTGAATCTCGTAAACTCATTCCTGACTTAATCCTTGCATTTAAGATATTACATGGTTTCCTGGCTGTCGATCTGCCATTTTTAGATCCCAGTCCTTGTGCAAAATCACTCGTGGACATTCTTTTAAACTTGCTTCACAGGCATCTCCAAGCTCGATTGCCGAAAGAAATTTCTTTTGCATTAGGATTATCCGCTCATGAATTGCCTTGCCGAGTGAGGTTGTGGAGGCAAATTCAGTTGACCGATTAAAATTTTTATTAAATAAAATTTGCCCTAGGACTTTTCTAAAGCGGCCTGAATTGGTCGCTCCACTTGAATGTTTTATCTTACTTACCTCCTCTTTTATGAACTGGTGTTAGTGGGTTTTCTTCCCTTCCGGCTCCAAACCGTTAATATGATTGAACCTTTATTTATTTCTTTATTTATATTCATTTAGTAGCCACAACTACCACTATGGTCCCGCATAGAACTGGAAGAAATAAGATGCTATTTCCAGTTAGCTTTCTCATCTACGTACAGGGTGGTCCACAAAAAACTGATGACCCAAGATTTTCCAAGTCCAACTTTTCTAGTTAGCACCCCTCAGAACCAGGAGAAGATAGAAATCAACTCTAATGAAACGGGATGATTTCTGTCCTCTCATGGTTCTGAGGGGCGGTAACTAGAAAAGTGGAACTTAGAAAATGTTGGGTCGTCATGTTTTTTTGTGCACCACCCTGTATATGTCAGGAGCGCAGCGTTAATGTTATGAACTCGTTAACGAAGCTATCGGAGAGAATTGTAGTTGAATTTGAATTTATTGGGGCCTCGGCCCAAGGCCATACACCCACCCTCTCTGTAAAACCGTACACTACACTACATTTGTGTAGTGACTATACCCGGATCGGAGAGAAGCTACAAGTTTAAAACAAAGCCAGTAAAGACAACAAAGATATTGCAGTGCGAGAGAATGCATAAAAATGATTGCGAATTGCCTGGGTGGTAACGTGCGCCTAGGTACAGACCGCTGATCTTGGCTCCCTCCTGTCCATCACTCCAGTGTCGTGAAACACTCGGCATCGTCACCACACTGTAGTTCGGTTTTGTCACTCGACATGCGCGCATCTTTAAGCATGTAATGTACCCCCCCTCCCCTCCACCCACTCTTGCCTTTTTCTTAAGTCTCTTAAGATGACTATACATGTTGCTGCTTTGGGATTTTCTGTTTCTAGTATTGGTGTAAGTAAGTAAATTTATTCATCCAGCACAAATTACATACTTAAGCACAAAACACAGCTGGTGCTCGCGTGTGGTTTGAGAGCAGTAGACAAAGAAAAACAATTAAACTGGCACTTTTGCAAACAAAATCAAAGGTTTGGTACCAAAAATAAAGCAACTTCGAAATAAAAAAGATACAGCGAGTTAAATAGGTTGATTCATAAAGTATACTGAAAACTAGGCCTATGAATGTAGGCCTATAAAATGTAGGCATATACTATAGGGGTGCTTAATTTTAATAGCACATGAAACAAAAACCCTTGATTTAATCTAATAAAGAAGGTTTTTCGTTTCATGTGCTATTCACATTAGGCACCCATGCATACATTTTATAGGCCTACATTCACAGGCCTATTTTTCAGTACTTTATGAATCACCCTGTATAATAATAATAGTTTAGTTCACCACTTTGAGTGGTAGGACTTCGGAAGGGTGGTGAACCACGAACACCGAGCCTAAAAAGAGATAGATGAAATGCAACTAGGTAAGTGGGCGTCTTAAGAAGGGCAGAAGATTTTCAGTACGCAACTGTTTACGAAATCCCTGCACCGTAGGCTGGTTTACGGTAAGGGGGCCAAGGGCATTCCAGACACGGACCACGCGCACCGAGTAGAAATGCTTACGACAATCCAGGTGGGACCCCTGGGCAACAAGCTTCCAATTATGTCCTCTAGTTTGTGGTTTACCTACAGCCAGGTCAAACAGAGGAGGAAAGACGACTGTCAGTCCGTGAAGAATCTTGTACGTAAGAATCAAGTCGAACCGAATTCTCCGAAGTTCGAGTAATTCCAGACCAGTGCACAAGAAATTTATGAAAAGGGAGATAAAAGCAGAATACAAAGAGGAGTGAAATATATAGATCAATGTCCAAGAAAACTCGAGTAAAGCAAAAACAAACAAAACTTAGTCAAATACTTAGCAATAAATTGCAGAACCAAAAAATTAGAAATAAAGACACAAAAAGCTGCAAAACATCAAGGTATGTAAGAAAGGCGATGTTAGGTTCAGCTCACAATACTAAACATGCTTTCTAGACAATTTCTGTCCAGGTTAATCAACCACCCAAGCAGATGTTTCTGATACGTGTGCTGGACAGAAATTTCTTTGATGTTAACAGGCAGTTTATTGTTACAGGCAGTGTGTTTTCCTTGACGTCTGTGATTATGTATCCCAGTATTTGTAGGTTAGAGATCGCATGGCTCAGGCCCCAGGTTCCCCAGTAAAGTATAAATCAGCACTTTATTTAGCAGAAGTAATTATGTATCGATGTGTACCACTGGTTTGCAGAACGCAAATTCACGTTACAAAGACTATAAACTAAAGAAAGTTAGAAACTTGTAATGTTTTTTGGCGAAGCGTAGCCTGTAGCGGACACCAAATTGCAAAATGTTGGTTGGTTGGTTGATTGGGCCGTTGGTTGGTTGCATTTTTATAGTTTGGGTGGAGCCCAAACGAAAGGTCGGATTGAAATGAAATTTGGTACATCGCTTTATACCTCCAAAAGTATTGCTGAGCCAAAATTTGCCGTAAATCAAACAATTATTACGGAAGAAATTAAAATTTTTCGAATTTAATCCTAACACTTAACCATTGTAAATTTGGAATCCTGAATAGTTAATGAATTCCAACGAAGTATACACCATGCTGTGTTGGTAGTCAAGTGAACTTAAGAAAACACGGCAAATTAAATGTCTAGCGAAGTCCAATTTAGCCGAGTGAGTATAGAGCAGTGCCATTTGCCGCCATATTGGCACCAGATTAGCACCAGTATGGGTTTTGGAGGGCATAACTACAAGGTGCACTACATAAAAATGGAGGGAAAATCAACGGAAGAGCTGATTTCTTAGGCTTAAAATAACGTTGTTTTCTCTAACAACAAAAATCGCGCGTTTTAGGTCTAAGAAATCACTCTTCGCAGCATCGGCTTCAGTATGACGCCCTTCTGTTTCTCTCTGCAGTGCCCCTTGCAGCTAACCCATTAAGGCTCCAGCATACAATAATACTACGTCGTGTCACTGCTCTATAGCACCAAGATTTTTTTGGAGCATTTTACAAATCATTACAATAAAAACTAAATATTAGTTCGAAATGAAGATCCGTTTGTTCCTCCTACAATAGGCCCAAAGCCTGTTTCCTAGTTAACGGATTTTGTTGATAGTTTGGTTTTAATTAGGTTAATTACGGATTTTGGGTGGAGGTAAAAGAATTAACAATGGTAGCAAATTTCTGGTTTCCGATTTTGCGTGCAGCTAGCTCCATTTAGCTCTCTTCGTGTCCCTACCGTTACAAGCTTTTATGCACTATAGCAACGTTCACGCGTGTGTTGTCGTATTTTCTTTAGCGTCGCGTTATTGCTTCGTGTATGCATGCATAAACGGCGCTTCCGTCGGAGTACTTTTCTCTCTTGCAATTTTGTTACTGGCATTGTCGCTTTGCTGCCACTATAGTGCCACGGCTGCTCTTATTCATGCGTCCTTGTTTTTTTTTGCTTCAAGATGGAATGCACTTGCGAGTATGACCTCGTTTCTTGTCACAACCGCTGAAAAACAATTTACGTGCCTGAGACAATTAATCTATTTCCAAGAATCCACAATCCAGAATCTCCGAACGTTGTGTTGTATCTTACCTCAGAAGTCGAACGCGTTTTACTATGCCCGGAAGCGAAGCAATGCCAAGTTATGTGCGTCAACAGCACCCCCGCAGTAATTTAGATGGGTACGATTCCACGACATGGTGGTGCTAAATTCATGGAACTGTGCTGAAAACCTGTTCCAATGCGACAAGTTTCCGACCGGTACCACACACCACATAAAGTCGACCCTGGTCGTACGCTCGTATAGAGTTTTTTTTTATTGACCTACACTCCTCGATCTAACGGAACTATTGTAAGTTTGCACTAAATTCCAAGTGCATTTTCTTTATTTACCCAAAATAAATTGGAAGATTAGTTATTCAAAATTGTTTATTCAATTCAGTTTTATTTTAATTGATTACTTGGTGGGGGGGGGGGGGTGTTTCTCTGCAGTGGCACACGTAGGGTCAACGTATGGGTAAAAAAAAATCGTACGATTCATGTAAGTCACTTTTTTGTACCCACGTATTTATTATACGGCAAGTAAGCAGTGATCTTCATAGCCGAGTTAGCATTTCTGCCCTCCAAAGTCAGAAAGACGAATCTACAAAAAGTCAACTTTTCAGGAGAGCTGTTTTTCGTATAGTTGGTTCCAGCCGATTTTCTAATTAACAACCATATGAGTTCAGATTAAGCAGAAAAGAAGTCTGACCCTTTAAGATAATACTATCAAAATTTTAAAACCAGCCTCGCAGAAATACAGGAGTAAAAGCAATTTCGTTTTTTTGCCATTCATAATTTCTGAATTAGTCGCTTCATTCAGGTTGGCAAAAAGACGAAACGGACAGTTTCGTCTTTTTCCTAGCCCCAGGTTTAGTTCATGAGAAAATGTTAAGTGTAAAATAAATAAAAGCAAGTTTTTTTTAATCATCTTTGGATCACGAATTGAGCAGCTTAATACTAATATTTACAAAGAGGGTAAAAAAAATGCATGCAATTAAAAGTGACCACAACTTCACAAAATAAAAAAAACTCAATAGTACGTTTGTTGTTGTTTCTGTACATTGGATAGGAAAAATTCCTTCACGTCACCTTAACTGCTCACAGAATCTTGCATATTTTCCAAAAAGCCTTTCTATTCATTTCACTAACTTAGAAACAATACCTGTTTTATGTAACGTATTTTGTCCTCTTGTATTAGTAGGCTACGAGGTGATTGTAGTTGGAGACAAACTTTATTCTTTAAGCAGTCAAGGTATTCTCCAGACACTGAAGTTTTATAGACTATCTTCTTTTCATATCTTCTATTCTCAGTTATCATGAAAATATGGTTTGCTTGGCAACTTAAGAGAGTTTGTATTCTTCGAATCCATTTTCACAGTTACTAAAGTTCTTCGTAGGAACTGCTTTCACGGTAGTACCGGATTCAGTGACAGAATTTATGAAATTCGGAAAGTCGAATAGTTTTCTGTCTTTCCTTGCTAATTCTATATAATATATTAGTGAGCTGAGTTGGCTGCACAGAAAGTATGACCTGTATTTTCTGATATTTAGGGCGAATGAAGTCAATTGATATTTTATCAGAAAACATGGCTAAAAGGATTGTGTTCAGAAGAGTCCAATTTTTGTTTTGGGTTCTACAGTTATCTAGTCATAATAATATTTGGTATTCATCTCTGAAGAAAAGGTAGAATTTCCCCCAAAAAAACTGAATTGTTTTTAAGTGGGCGGCAATAATCGTTGCTTGTAACAATGTTGCCATGCACAGTACCGAGATGAATTGTTTCAAAGGATTAAACTTAAACGTAGGGTTACTTGCTTACTGAATGCTGGATTTCTCAGGGCTTTTTTAAACCTTCAGTCAAACACACGCATCGACTTTTCCGAGGCTGCACCAAAGGGGAAATGTCACGGGGCGGCGTTTTCAGGGGGTGCGGGAGAGGGTGCCAGGGCAAGTGTGTGTGGCGGGCAATGCGCGCCACCGAAGTGAATTGTTTCAAAGGATTAACTTAAACATGGGATTACTTGCTTACTGAATGCTGGATTTCTCAGTGATACGGTTTTTTTTAGCCTTCAGTCAAACACACGCCAGCGACTTTTCCGGGGCTGCACCAAAGGGAGAATGTCACGGGGCGACGTTTTCGGGGAGAGGGAGGCGGGCAAGCGTGTATGGGGGAGGGGGCAGCAGTGTGGGGATTGAGGGTTAAAGTAATTATGGGGGAGAGGGCATATGTGGGAGCCATTCACATGTTCGGTCTTTGGTTTGATAAATTTAAAACCAAAGACCAAACACCTGGAGGGAGGCGGGTGAGGGGGGGGGGGGAAGGTGCGCAGCATGCGCACGCCAGCGCAGCATGCGCACGGGTACAACTATTATATATTAGTGAGCTGAGTTGGCTGCACAGAAAGTATGACCTGTACTTTCCGATATTTAGGGCGAATGCAGTCAACAGATATTTCATCAGAAAACATGGCTAAAAGGATTGTGTTCAGAAGAGTCCAATTTTTGTTTTGGGTTCCGCAGTTATCTAGTCATAATAATATTTGGTATTCATTTCTGAAGAAAAGATAGAATTTCCCCCAAAAAAATTCAGCATGTTCTCGACGTCACTTCCTGCTACACCTTAACTGTTCCAGTGCGACACAGTGTTGGTTTGCTACACGATTAAATAAAAACGTTTAAGTATACTTTCCAATTTTTGTTTTGCCACGTTGTATGTCATTATTCGTGTGATAAAAAATACTTGACAACCCCTACCCAACTACCTTGAATAGAAAATATTCATAAGCTGCTGAATGGTCCCATATTCGTCTATCCCCACATGATTCTACCGAGTCACCCCCCCCCCCCCCCCCCGCCCCCAGGTTCGTAAATTCTAACTCATTACACGAAGTAAAGAGCTTAGTTAGACGTGCACAGTTGTGGTAGAAATACGCGATGTGCTGTAGTGCCCTTCCTTCCATATCTTTCCTTAAGTTTGCTTGCTTAATGTCTCGTATACAAATAGCATTCCAAATCTTGTGATACTTCTTGAAGTTGCAAGGATAAATATTAGGGTAAAATAGGAAGTTGTAAGCAATATACATCAGACAACGCAAAAATAACTGCGTCATTCTAAAACATGGATTGTGGTGGGAATATATTTTTATCTTAAAGTAAGTTGTTGTTGTTATCCCTTAAAAAAATGTGTCAGGGACTTCATGTGCCTTTCTGTTAGCAAGTTTAGAAGTATTACTTGGCAAACAGGTGAAGAATATTATAAACTTACATTAAAATAAGGTTTCTCTTACCTTTTAAAGGAAATTCAATTTTTAAGTTTTATTTGGCTGTCAACATGCACACGACGTGCCCGTGCGTTGGGTTTAAATGAATCTGAATGACCAAAGCGTCTCTGACGTGTAGTGGCTGACAGAAGAAAGACGAATGTGAACGTTACATGACGCACGATGTATGGCAAAAAAACGAATAGGACATTCGATTTTCTGGCAACGGACATCAAAGGTGAAAATGCTAGATAGGTCTTTTTGTCTGGAGAATTAAGTAAATGAGCATCAGATACGTTTTTCTGCCACCCCTGAAATTCAGTGAAAAATAGAAAATAGCCAAAATACGGGTTAACCATTGTATAGAGAGAGCGTGGCTTCATTAGACGTATAAGCCTAAAATGTCAAGATTCGTCTTTTGTTAGATTCGTCCTTTTTGCCTTTCGACGGCAGGTCTTGTTGTAAAGGGCATCTGAGGTATAATTCAAAGATCCGTGTTTGTTCACCGGCTTCCGGGTGTCTTTGAAAATTGGCCAATGTAACGGCGCGTTTACGCAGCGACTCGCCTTTGCATTCTCACAGCTAGAACTCAATCATCGCGATGGCAAAGGTGACAACGCTAAATGGATTAGCTAAATCCGGCATCGTTTGAGTAAATACTTGCAGTCTTATAATCCGTGCTAATAATATAAAGAATTCCTCATGACTAAACAATTTTCCCAAACGCTTCTGAACTCACGTTATTTGCTGTTTTCGCTGCGAGGCGGCAGTCATAAAACCGCCGCCATGCTGGAATTTGAGGTGATTTCTAGCTTCTAACTGCGAGAATGCAAAAGCGAGTGGTTGCATAAACGTGCCCTAACTCAGGTTGCATAAACGTGCCCTAACTCAGGTTGCGACAAAAACACCCTGTTGCACGTGCTAATCGCATAGATCGTGCGAGATCTCGCATCATAGTCACCTGATCTAGCTTAATTTTAGACGGTTGCCTGTACATATATACAGTATTAAAATTATGCGCCAGGAGTAAACCACACTACCAAACAAATCATGCTCTCATGCTCGCCGAGGTTGATTAGTGAGGGGAACTGGTTGGAAAGGGGGGGGGGGGGAGGGGGTTAAACTACAAAAGAATCTACCATTGGCCAATCAGAAACGAGACAGGAACGAGGGAAGAGGGAGCATTGCATTATGTGTGCAATAATTTACTGTGTCAGGTGGGTGAGTTTATATTGCATCCGGTGTAATAATTCTACAAAATAAGCTTCAGAAAAATAGTGATTAATGCTTCAACGTATCTGAACAGCAAGTACGTAAACTCCTGCTTTATGTTCAAAATGATGATGTCTTGCAGTTTATTGCTGTCACGTGAATGAGTTTTCGATGTTTCGAAAAAAAGTTTCGATTTTCGATGGCGGAAGCTAACAGGATGTTAAAAGAATCTAAAGGGGGAAAAAATGATTGAATTGTTTCTGGTCTTTTTGATCTGCAGGGGTTCTGCTGAACTTCAACCTGTACCGGCGTTTGTTATTTGGGTGTTGTTTTGGTTCTGATTATTGTATATTATATATTGGTATTTTGACATCGTCCAAATTCCCTTGTGGAAACTGACGACTAATTGTTATAAATAAATAAATAAGAGTTGATACGATGACGAATCGTTCTAGTAACGATTTTGGGTTGAAAATGCTACTACTTCATGACGTATGGAAGCAACGATAGTTACGTTTCCTGCATGCAACAGGGTTAATTTTCGAAAGCACCCCTGGTGACAGGTGAATTTGTATGACAATTTGTATGACAATATTACTCACGTGTCATCCTTGGAAGTTCACAATGTGGGCAACATTATTTTTTTTTCTTCTGTTTTACTAATATCAAGGGTAATAAGACCCCTTGCTAATATTTTTTCTTAATTTCGTTTCTTTACACGATTTTTTGATAAGGTTATCTTGTGAAATACGCGAATATATTAATACAAGCACGACGCACGTACATTTTAAGAGGAATACATTTTTCAAAGGAGTGATATGAAATTAAAATTTTGGGAAAATGGCCACTCAAGCTATTGTTGACGTGGCACATTATTACACATCTGCAGGCTAGTTGAGTTCAGTCTAATGCATAATTAAAAAAAGTAATATCATATCAAAAAACAAAACTAGCAAAAGGGACCGCCAAGTTTTCAATGGTTCGGCCCTTCAAATTAGTGATAGCAGCACATCAAAACATTCGCCAAGTTAATCGCACCAAATAATACTTCGGAAGTAAAATGAAAACTTGAACATTGCTACCGAAAGTAGCAATTCAAGATTTCATTCAACCTTCGAACTCTTAGTCAGTGCGATTAACTTGGCGAATGTTTTGGTGTGTTGATATCATTCCTTTGAAGGGCCGAACCATTCGGAACTTGGCGGTTCCTTTTACTAGTTTTGGTTTTTGATACGATAAGGTTGTCTTGTGAAATACGCGAAAATGTTAGTACGAGCACGTACGTTTTAAGAGGAGTAATTTTTTTTAATGACCTTTAAGACAAAACTTTTCCATTTTTGCTGTAAGGAGAGAAGCTGTGCTTCGAGTTATGAAGATACGCTGTCTTCCCACGTTGCACTTGAACGATTTTGCATAAAACTCAACGTTTATTATTAATTTTTTTCTGCATTATTAGATGCCGTAATTTTAATGAAATTTCATAGGCAACGAAAACAGCTGTTACGAGCGCTAGAGGCTTTTAATTT
>JAHWFP010259430.1:0-10317 GCA_023313725.1 Lithobius niger | reverse complement strand
TAAAAGGTAAACTGGAAATTTAAAATGAAAACGCAAACACACTTAGACTTATTTTTTTTGAGTGCGGGAGTGTTTACTAGTCGAGTTGTATGTTTAACGTGCATGTTTATAGTAGACTGCATAAATTAATCTTGTAATTTAAAAGATAAATGCTTCCCCCCCCCCCCCCCCCCCCGATGTTCACAATGGTATATGTTTTGTTCAAGTTGTTGTTGGTCCAGCTGTCTCCATCTTAATGGATACTATACTAGTACAGATAATACCAACAATGTTTAACAATAACGTATATCATCCGATGGTACACATCCGATTGTTGATGATAAAGAGGTGGTCTCGCTAGCAGAAATACCACATTCAAACTACCTGCTCGTGCGCTATTGAAAACAACGTTATTCTACAGCTTAAGACTCCTCCTTCAGTCGAATCATGTTAGTCAATTCTTTCCGTTCCCCTGTATCTCTCAGTGTTCCCTCTATCAGCCTTCCCCCTAAAAAAAATCCAGTATTAGCAGCATACAGCAACCACACACATCTGCGTCAATGTTGAAAAAGAAATAGGTGTACAATGAAAACAATGGGCTTTTAGAATGTAGTCATCGTGGCTGAGCTGTGAGAGAGCTCAGCCTGGTTGCTGGAGGTTTACGGATCTGGCCGAACCCCTTTAAAGGGGGCCCTTGTCAAAGTGCCGGTCAGGGTGGCATGAGAGGCTACCATGCTCCTTCAGCATCTATGGGAACCTATTCTAGTCATTTCTGGATAGTCTTTCGGCCCCAACGATGATCGAAGGTTTCCCGGTTCAAATCCCGGGTTGGCCCCTCCCTTTACCAGATATTTCTTCTTCTCTAAAAGCCTGGTAATGTTCAAAATTGAGCCGGTTCAGCCATACAAGCATTAAATTGCGTCGGTTGACTTAAGGCTCAAAGAAATTAATTAAAAAAAAAGAATTAGCTTTGAAATGGTCATGAAAATACTAATAATAAACTTATGTTTACAACTCACGGGATGAATGATGGATTTGTACGCCCGTTGCACAGTAGTGAGATCCTCTTCACTGGTGGAATGTAAACTCATCTTTTCACTTGGCGTCGGTTCTGAGCCCCAGCAAGTTGACCAGTATGACTTCTATTGGTAGTTAGAAGAAAACAGTATTATATACAAGCCACTAACACTAATAACTTAAAATTAGAAATCAGTAGATTAAAATAAATAGTGGATTCAGAACTTCTGGTATAGATTTTTCTTGACTTTTTACTAAAGAGAGATTGATACTGCTTTGTGACATGCCTCTGAACGACCGTTAGATTCGTTTTTAGGTGATCGTGTGAATGGAGCAAAGAGCTGATGCGGTCATCGGCTCCGGGTAATGTTTGGTGGAAGTGCTGATGCGTGATCGGTGTTTTTTTTTTAGACAATGTTATAAGAAACGCTTCATGCGTTAAGAAAATACCCATGCGTGCGGTTCCGAGAACCACTTAATTAACATTAAGTGGCCGTAGATGGAAACAAGTACTAATTTACCCATACGTTTCAGACAAGGGTCACTGCATACATATCTACGTTGCAGACGACTCAGGAGTTGTCTACCGATTTTCACGTGTTTTTCTAAACAATTTCTTACGACAGGCAACAAATAAAGTTAGTTCACAACATGTATTATCAAGAGCACATAAAGATTTACGTGCAATCGAAGAGTCGAAGACAACTAAAAATGCACCCACCTTATTAGGAATGTTTAAAAGGCACGTTTAAAAGTCGAGTCGGAAAATAGGTAGGAATGTAGGTAGGTTGCTGCTTCGGAGTTTTGTCACTGGTCGATTTTTCTGGTTATAACAGATATAATCCCGTGAGCTTTTAAACGCTTGAGAGTAATACAAGGCAGGTTTATGGAATGAGCCTAGTACGGAGCGTGCGTGGCACCTTAGAGCAATATAATCACTTCGTTATAAGAGGAGCATACTCCTACGGATAGCAACAATCAGTAGCGTTATTTAGTGACTTCATCATCAACTACAGGGACAAGCGGGATGCAGGGACAAACAGGGCAAATAGGTGGAAACAGGGAGCTTGGATTATACGTAGCCTTGATAGGGTGGGCCCACTTACTATTAGGGCGCGTTTACGCAAAAACACCACCTCGCTCGCCGAACGCTAATTGCTAGGCAACCGTTATTTATTTACGATTAATTTCCCGTTTCTGTTAAATGAATGCTGTAATAGGAAACAAATTAAATGTATTATAAATAACAACTCGGATAAAGAACAAAGTGCAACAGTCATTTCAAACATTGGTACAATATTGTTGCCATTCAACGCTATTTCCAAAATTTGCTATTCTCGCTGAAAAAACAGCTTCTAGCAGTGATCAAACGACGGCAGAATAAATAGCTACTCGCAGCGAGAATTCAATATCCAACATGGCGTACATTTCAGGGTTGTCGAATCGAAGGCAAATCATCGAATACCGACATTCAGAAATTTGTCCGCCGTCTTGTACAACAGTACAAATTGTTTTCTAGTTGTCATAAATCGACGCTGTCATGTTGCACACTTCGTACGTCGTGTCGCGAGGCACGAGGAGGAGACTTGCATCCGCGTTGTTGCCATGGTTACTACGTATAGACAACTTGAAAGCCACATTCTTCGGCGAAGGCGAGAAGCGGCCAGCAGATTTAGTATTAACCAAGTGAAAGCTAGTAAGCGAGAAATTTGTCATTGCGTAAACGATCCCTTAGGGCGCGTTTACGCAAGGACAATTTTCTCGTCCACTAGTGCCTTTCTCGCTCACTCGCTTACTAGTCTTCGTCGAAGAATAGTAACCATGGCAACAACGCGGGCGCAAATTTTCTCCTCATGCCTCGCGACATGACGTACGATGCTTGCAACATGACAGCGTCGATTTATGACAACAAGAAAACAATTTTTACTGCAGTACACGACGACGGACAGATTCCTGAATTCCGGCATTCGAAGGTTTGTCTTCGAATCGATAACTTGGAAATGGGGGGGGGGGGGGAATGAGGCTTAATGGCGCGTCGACAGCTTGGTCATTAGCGCCAACCTCAGTCACAGTGCAGTGGTCCGGGTTGCCACTGCACCACACATTACAGAGATATTATTCAAACCCCTAACCTAAATCTTGTCATACATCTGTACCTCCTGCAAAAATTGAAAAACACCGGACAGGAGAACAGACTTATCGCCCAATTGACGCACAATGTCATGCGGAAGATGGAAACGACGACGAAAACCATCAAGATGGCAACAATCAACAAGGAAGTGCCGGACCGTAAGTGGACGCCGACACCAATAACATTCAGGAGGGTCAACCCCCGCAAAAGGAAACAGTGAGTAAGTCGAGTGTGACCAATGCGTAAACGGGCCAACACCACCTCCTCACGGCGACTGCGGCGACACGCCGAGTGCCATTCCTCAACAGTGCCTTTAATAGCTCGTAATTTATTGCCGTCCTGTCCATCCCACGAGGCTTGCCAAAAAGCGTGTAACCTTAGACGCAGAGTTGGAAAAGCGTCCGAGGGAACAAGGCTGAGATCCCTTCCGAGAGGGCCAGAAAGGGCCCCTTGACAATGACAATGCCCCTCCGCTTGCTCATTTCCACCTATCCCAACATGGCCCGGGATCCAGCAGAAAAGCACGGTTTTCCGCCGGCCAGGCAAGCGGGAAAGCAAAGCTTGGACACGTTGTGTCAAGGGGTTCCGTGGATTGTAAGTCGCCAAGGACTCCAGGGCACTCATGGAATCGCTAAAGATAATGAAATGCGTGCCCTGAAGGCCAAGGATCCATTCCACCGCCAAACCGAGAGCCAAAAGCTCTGCAGAAAACACAGAATAGCCTGATGGAAGGCGATGGGCAACCGCCACTCCCTTACAAACACAAGCACAAGCCACGCCAGCGTCTGACTTCGACCCATCAGTAAACAGCCGCTGATAACCGACGTACTGAGAACACAGCCGCCGGAACTCCTGCAAGTACCTGGAAATGGACGCCATGTTGGATTTTGAATTCTCGCTGCTAGTAGCTATTTATTCTACCGTCGTTTGGTCACTGCTAGAAGCTGTTTTTTCAGCGAGAATATAAATTTTGGAAATACCGTGAAATGGCAACTATGTTGTAGCAATGTTTACAATGACTGTTGCACTTTGTTCTTTGTCCGTGTTGTTGTTTATAAAACATTTAATTTGTTGTCTATTACCGCAATCATTTAATAGAAACGGGAAATTAATCGTAAATAAATAACGGTTGCCTAGCAAATAGCTTTTGGCGAGCGAGAAGGTCTCATTGCATAAACGAGCCCTTAGGGCGCGTTTATGCAACGACTCGCTCTTACATTCTCGCAGCTAGATGCTAGAAATCATCTGAAATTCCAAGATGGCGGCGGTTTTAGCTCAGTCGACTGGCAATAAAAACAGCCAACACTGCGAGTTCAGAAGCGACTGAAAAAATTTCATCAGGAGGAATTCTTTATCTGATTATCACGGATTACAAAACCTAAAGCGTTTACTCAAACGACGTCGTATTTAGCTAATCCAGGTAACGTTGTTACCATGGCAACGACAACTTTGCCATCAAGATTAAATTCTAGCTGCGAGAATGCAAACCTGAGTCGTTGTGTAAATGTGCCCTTACGCTTTACCGCGAGAAACTGTGCGAGATTTTGGGAGCTGCTTCAAATGTGTCTGACGTCTCTGCTCCCATTTCGCGCCATCTTACTGATTATTGCATCTCATTGGCTTTTGATTTTGCTGATGAATCCACACAAAATAGGACTAACAAACGAACGTGTGCGCATCATCAAACGTAAGCCGGACCGTTCCAATTGTTTAAATTGTTTTAGAGTTGATTAACCTACCAGTACAATCGACTGAAAATCGCAACGTTTGTTATCAGACAGAGGCACCGTCACAAGCAGGCCATTGTTTTGGTTTCGACGCAATGACATCAGTTAATCTCGTCTTGGGTAATCTGGTATGAATTAGTCGTTTTGTTTTAATATGGTGTATTTTAACGTTCAGTAAAGATTGAGCGATCAGATATTTCATAATTATTCATTAATTTCGTCAAAAACTACTCGCTAGTTGAAACAAAGCGTCGTCTGCTTCGAGGATTGGTTTGGGAGCAAAGACGTCATCGAATGAATTTCGCTCACCACGGGAAATAGCTGATTCTACGCTTTAAACTGAGTGAACCGACCCGGTAGATAGTAGAAGGTCCCTGGGTGGAAACGCGAGTTGTTACTACAGTGACTCACTCAAACACACACAACTTGTTTCCTGCATACGCAAAACTTTCATGAAATCGAAACTTCGGCGTTCCAACACCGGATAAGACACACTACAGCCTAGGACGATATATGATAAACTGCGCCAGCGCCAGAGGTCATCTTGTTCCAATTTCATAAAAGTTTTGTGTGTCCCAAGTATGGTCTCAATAAGCCACCGTACGTTGCAATCACGCTGCTTAAAAATGGCCGGCGAACAACAATAAGGAGAGCGAGGGAGAGCGAACTTCATGAATGTAAATGTGTTAGCTAACATTAATGCCATATGTGGTTTGTAAAAATACCACGAATTGTTTTGGCAGTTTGCGACAGCGCAATGTTTATTTGCCGGCATCTTTGAACTCCAATGAGGGCCGGCTTAAGCTACGATTTCTAGCGCCATGTCTGCTGCTGCAGTCCTTGTCAAGGGGTGTGCTAGTAACCCTTCTGTGAAGTTATGTTGCGACTACAGGAGCTGCTAGAGTTTCAACCCCCCTTGTGGCACCGTGCCTGAGTTTGCCACCTGCCTATTCTTTTTTTGTTGTTGTTGTTTACGTGTAAAGGTGATGCGGGATTGTTCGTGCTGCGCGCAGTCGCTAGATCTGTCGGGACAGGGCTATCTACAGTACTGGCCGGATCTTGAATGAAAAATAGCATTACGAGACTGGATTGGCAATATGGCCGCTGAAAGTGCCGCTGATGCGATTGAGTTGCCGCATTTTGTCAACCGAGGGCGATGCCCTCCGTACAAACTGCCAACGAACGTGTTGCTTTTTTTTTTTTTGCAAACTCAGTGAAATAGCTTAACTGTGGCTGAGTGATATTTTTAAACACCATTAAAAAATACTCTTATAAATAATAAAAAATTTGCCACCCATATCTACTTCCAAATTTAAATTATTATTTCGAAAACCGCCAATAGATGTCGCGTCGCACCGTACAAAGTTGCTAATTCGAAGAACAGACCTCGACGAAATGAACCAGACGTGGCGGCCATTTTGTGTACCCCCCAATTATCGTTGTTGAGTGGGCAGGTTAGTTTAGTGGTCATGGTCGGGAACACAAGCTGTCCGTTTGCAGTCTAGAGGCTCGGCTCTGTAGAGTTTCATTCGGAGATAATGAAACGGATGATAACGGACTGTCCTTACGACAGGCCACTTCGCTACTTTCGCTGACAAACAACTTGTACGTAGTTTAATAATGCCGCATTCAGAGCGCACGCTTTTAATTCGGATTCGAATTCCAAACTGAGAGAAATGAGAGTTGAATCCGGATTAGTTTTCTAGACCCCGTTCAGAGCGCAAGAAGGAAAGCACGGCAAAAAGGGGTTCCTAGTGTTTCAACCGCTCACCAGAAGACACCATTGTCGCTGAATTAACGGTTCATGCTTGGACAGAACCCTCACGCCGTGGTGCCACCAGCCCATAAATTGTTAACATTTTTATTTTTATTTAAAAAAAAAATAAGTGCTGGCAGTCGTATAAACTCACCTTGAAAATTATTGCATACTTCTTTTGTTTATGCTAGTTGAATTTGAGTAAACAGTAAACGAAACGCGACTGCCACTAAATTGAAGTGATACGAAGCGAAGCGTGTTCGACCGACTGATGAATGCGGATTCATTAACTCGGATACGTTCCACGTCACTTCGAATGTATCCACCCTGATCGGAGCCATTTTGATAGCGTTGCCCATACTCTGAACACAGCATCCACGTTCCAGATTCTCCGTCATCCAGTAGGCTGACGTGGGTCACGTGATCTCCTTTCAGTTACGAAAATTGCGGCGTTGCTGCGAATAGTGTTGTTCCATTTCTAATTTACCGATAGTTTCTTTCTATCACTCGAAGATTTTATGCAGGTTCTGCATCTAAGCGTTGAAAAGGTGAAAAAGGCGCCTTTAATCTGCCTGTATGCGAATTAAAAATGCACTCTGAAAAGGGATACAATTAGCACGGGCTTGCTCTAATGCAACGAGCGCGAAGCCTCTCGTGATACGGCATTGTGTGGTTTGTGCCATTTTGTCATATTTGGATATTGTCGTGTATTGTCTAGTGCAGTGTCATGTTTCTCTCGAAGCTTCCGCACCAAGCGGTCATGGGCGTAAATCGGATTCTGATCTCGCGCACCAGTTGCGGACACAACAGCTAGCACGCGGACTGGCGACCTGCTGAGTTGCTTAGACCATGTGAGCTGCAGACGTCCACATAAGCATTGTATTTTCACCATCACTATGCCCTTATATCGAGTTTATCACTCCTCGTTCCTCACCGAGTTTTATATACTCTTGGTGGTTATGCGAATTTACGTTTTCTGTGCCAATTTGAAAACCCGCTCAGACAATTTTTTAAAGGTAAGGGAACACTAAAATTACGACTTGGTTGTATTATTTTTTGCTGAAACTAGTGGTAATGGCGACAACGTTAAGTTTCCTCTTACCTGGAGTGGAAAGTACCAAGGTTTCGGAACACCGTATGGGCCAGGAAAGACTTGATCCAAGTACAATCCAAGAAACAGATACAGGATGATATCCACGAAAAACATGATTATCACATGAACGATGGTTATGTCCTCAGCCAGCGTGGCTGACGTGTAGTAGTGCTTCCACTTCAGCCCTATTTATTACAAATAAATTAGTAATATATACTAACTCTAGTTGCAGTTGAACGTGCAATAAAAAGTTTATAATAGTCGGAGAATGTAAGATTCAAAATGCCGCGCGACAACAACGACATCCCTTGGTCAAGGCCCAAGTTTTTGAACTGATGAAGACTGACGATGCTTTGATCGATCTGGAAGGTGAGTGCCACAAGGAGCTTAATAACGATTACAGAAAGACTATCCTGACAACGACTCCCACAGTAAATATTAAAAATAGTCTTTAATTTTTAGGAAATGCAATATCAATTTGGTCGTTAATTATCTGTAATGGGAGCTATCTTGAACTGAAACTTGAATTGACAGCCCATTGAAATGATGCCTGTTATCCTCCTTCAAATTTAGAACCAGACGAGGTAGTTTCTACGAATTAAAATGGTAAATGTGCCAGGTCGATATTAATCTGTGATAGGAGCCATTTTGAATGTAAGCAGTCATTTTGAAATTATGCCTATTATCGTATTATGCTTATTATAACTTGATCTTAGATGTCTGCCCGTCTTGAGATGAGCTTGCAGTCAGTCATTTATCAGTTAAAGGGTTTCTGCTGCGCACAGGAAAAGTTTCTTAAGCATTTAACTGCTACACTCACTTTTTTTTTAGATTATAATAATTAATATATACAATTTATTGCGACACTAGCACAAAAGGATAAAGAAGGGATCGGTTGTATCACTTACACTTTACCTAATTACGTAAAAATAAAACAATATTAATTGTAATAAAGCCGGTAATCCCTTTGTCATAAATAATTATAAAATGTCATTAAAAAATATTACATATGTGGGCAGATCAACGCCCTTCAGTCTAGATTTAAAGGTTGCTAATGTAGGAGCCTGGGCAATATCCGCAGGAGAGCATTCCACGGACCAACAATCCGATTTGAGAAAACATACAGCAATCTCGCTTAGTTTATTTAACCACAAGTTTAAGTCGTTGATCCCTGATGTGTTTACCTTCTCTCTTTTCGAAGAAAAGGTTACTATTAATGTTGGTAATCCATGCAGAATTGAGTATGTTAAGTTTAGGTCCAGTCTTAACCTTCTAATTTCAAGAAAGTCAAAATTTAAGGTTTTTTAAGCGTTCTATAAAGGTTTTGCACTTAAGACCCGACAAATACTTTACATATCTCCTCTGGACAGACTCACGAGATTAATACATTTTTAAAGATGTGGAGACCAGCCTTGACAAGTATACTGCAGGATCGGTCTCACACAAGTCTTGAAAGCCCACCAGTGTATTCCGATCACTAGAGGTAAAACACCCCATGATGATAACCGTTTTCTGTCGTGTGACTTTCACGATATTATCACAGTGAAATCCACTTTTAAGGTCACTGGAAAACCAAACACCAAGGTCTTGAACTTCATTAACGTGATCCAGAACATTTCCATAAAGTGCATAGTCCAAATTGTTATTTTATTTCATTTTACCTGTGGAAAACTTTACATTTTGGACTGGACAAAATGTATTCATAACACGTGAATTTTTTTGGTCCAGACGGCTGCACACTAGTTCTGCCTCCAGTCCCTGGACATACGTTTGGTTATTAAATGCGGTAAACTTTCACTATCTCATACAGTACGTTCATAATGTGTTAAAATTGACCTTCATAATGTCTAGTTAAACCCCGCCCCCCCCCCCAATTAAATCTATAGTCAAGCGCAAGAAAATTTAACACGTACAAACATTTACATTACATGAATTTATCTACCCTACCAATAAATTATACCAACCATCATGTCGTTCAAGGCCTGTTATTATGCGTAGTCCCCAATACAATGCCATGTTTGGAAGTAACGAGAACATCATCTGTTCCGCCCAAGTCATTTCTCCCAGCCAGCCCGCATCGGTAGCAAGGAATGGAACCTCAAACATCATACACCAGATTACAAGTCCAAACAGTGTCGCTCGTGTGGCTGTAAGAAATACAGCAGTTAGCGAGTGCATGTGGAATAAATAACTTTAATCCTAAGTATAACGTGAACACAATTCTGTTTGCAAGAGCTTAAAAATTTATTAGGTACTAAAAAGAACGCTACTGTTAAATTCTTTGTGTAGAATCATGGATACAACGGTTTACCTCTTTTAATGATGTAATTTCGAATACGTTATACATTCTTTTACGTACACTTTATGAATCTATGATTTTATTAGGTCCAATTTCCCCCATCTGACACCGCTTTATCTATTAAGAGCAGGATAGCCCAGACTACCAACAGTCTGAGGAGTGGTACTCACAAACGCATTGATTCGTCCCTTGCATCCTAAAGATGTAAACGGTTGAGTGTCTACACCCTAAGAAAAAATGGTGAGTTTTGAGTTCATTGGGTGCGTCTTCAGGTTGTCACTACAGTGCCCTCCAAAGAGGAGTTTCCGAGCACCC
>JAHWFP010259426.1:26713-43694 GCA_023313725.1 Lithobius niger | reverse complement strand
TATGAAACACGGTCATGTTTGTGGTAGTTACTCGCAGCATTTAAATTAAAGGCAAACTGCAGGCAAATTGAACGCAAAAGAAACACCCATTTAGAGAAGTGATTCGGCACTATGACGAGAAGAAACGCCTGGATGTCAAGTCGCACAATTACGAAAATACCCTAAGTATCTAGGTTTGTCTGAATCTGTTAAACATGTCAAAAACCAAAACTTGTAAAAGGGACTGCCAAGTTCTGAACGGTTCGGCCCTTCAAAGAAGTGATATTAACAAAACAAAAACATTCGCTAAGTTAATCACACCGAACGAAGGTTAAATGTAATATCCCCTAAATATACACTAAATACCCAAAATATACACTAAATATCTAAGTTTGTCTGATACTGTTAAATTTCACGTTAGCTATAGTCAGTAGCAAGACGTAAGTCCTGATTTGTAAAAGGTGTTAACGCTTAATTATCAATTTTTCCCACATCATTAAAAGCAGTTTGCATATATCTATTCAATTGGTTTAATTAATAATTTATTTCTTTATTTATTGATCACAGGTTATTTCCGACAGGAACTGAAGTTTCACGAATCATACAGGAAGATCACGTATTAGGAGGGTATCACGTGCCAGCTGGGGTAAGAATTGGAACTTGAAAAATGGTCATAGGTTCATCGAGGGTGGGTACATTACGTGCATCAGAGCATCAGGAAAAAACCACACAAGTAAAAACGATGCTTTTAAAAGTCGGTCTCGAGCAGGCAACTATTAAAGGGCTCATTTTTATTTGTTGTGTTGACGTCCCCGTCCAATAAATAATCCATGGTGAATTTTGATTTCAGTGAACACATTGTTGAGACGCCTCACAATGTTTGTTTCCATCATTCCATCTTTGTTAACGCGGCGACCTTTGATAATTTCAGACGAATGTCAACTTGAACCAGTCGGTCCATTACGAATCAGAAGAATACTTTTCAAAACCAAAGGAATATTCCCCAGCCAGATGGTTGCGCACAGTTAAGGAACGTGATCCCATCCACCCTTACTTGCTGAACCCTTTTGGTATAGGAACACGAATGTGTGCAGGTGAAGTATAACTACAGTGCCCAGAAAATAGTGGGTCATAGCCATTAGTTCTTCACTGTGAAGTCGCTGTGCACTGATAGTCCTCATCACTGTGTACCGTTAATAAAGAAAGAGGTGTGGCGGTAATAGTATCGTACAAGGAAGCCACAGTCACACAAACAAGAACAATTTCGGTGATTATTCGTAACACCTTCGTCAGACCAGCAAAGTTAAAACAGCAAAAACACTAGTGCGGCATAGCCTTGTCACACACACACACAGTTCCCACGACATCTGAGAATTTAACAAAAAACTGGTTGTTCATTGCATCAAATGTCGTGGGAACTGTGCATGTGACAAGGCTATGGCACACTAGTGTTTTTACTGTTTTAATTTGGGTCTGATGAAGGTGCTTGGAATAGGCACCGAAATATAACCAATTTTCTTGTTTGTGCGAATGTGGCGTCTTTTTATGATACTATGTAACGTGTTAACCTGTACTACAAAAACAATTGGTGCGATTGCTGAGCTTGTACACAGTGCCGTGTACTGTCAGTGAACAGCGTCTTTAGAGTGAAGGTTCAGAAAACACTGGATTATACCGTCCATTAATTCTGAGGCCTTAAAATATTAGATTAAGGCCATTACTTCTGGGTGAAGAAAATAGTTGATTACAGCCTTTTAGTGCCGGGGATGTACTATTCGATTACAGCCGTTATTTCTGGGCCATAAATCACTGGGTAACAGGCATTAACTCTGGGTAAAGATAATGCAGGGTAACAATCATTAATTCTGCAACTGGAAATATAGGATTGCACTGCAAAACTAAGCAGATTGAACTAAGATGTATGGCATCTTATGTTTGCATCCGTATTTAAGACGTTTTTGCTTATCAAGTGTTAAGTGTAAAATCATTGTTACAGTTTTTGGTTTCTAACAGAAAGATGGTAAGGGCACCTTAAAAGCGGGTTGCCACCACATGAAAGTCTGCATCATTTAAAACCATGCGCAATGGCTGTTTGCCGTGACGTCACCATGAGTTAGCCAATGACGAACGAGAACAACGGCTGTTTGACCGTCTGATTGGACCAGCCCAGTCACGTGATATGCACGTCACAGCAAACAGCCACTGCGCGTGGTTTAGCGCCATCGAATATTATTCTCTAGTGCTTCTTCCAACAAGCAAGGCAATTCACAAAGCAATATCTTTTAACGAAACAAGCAAGCCGCGTTTCCTTGTACAACTGGAGCAAGGTGTAAAGCTTTCGATAATACTGCCACTAGATGGTGCCACGGTATTTTCTTTATGTTCTACCGTGGCGCCATCTAGTGACAGTAATATCTTCACGTTTACAGCTTGCTTCCAGATGGACGGCGGCGTACCAAATTTTACCTCGATAATTAAGGAGGCACGTTACTTGTTTTTTATGTTTAAAAGATATTTCTTTGTGCATTCCTTTGCTTGTTGCCAGCGAGTGCTAGAGAGAATTCGCTAGCACTAGATGGCACTAGAGGCTGCAAAGTTTTGTTTGGTGGCAATCCGCCTTTAAAGAATCTTACGGTTTGGTATATTTAAATTTTGCGTCCTATTTTAAGATGTTCCAACATCTTAACAGTGACGGGAAAAAATTACGTGTCACCAATTCCGGGTCATTATTGCTGCTCACTTGTCATCTGGTATAGTTAACTGTGTTACTCCACTGTGCTATTCATTTGTTTTTAAATAATTTCCTTTCTTTAATTTGTCACTGTTCAGAAATTTAAAAAAAAAAAACGTTTTTGTACTAAATTGCAGGGTGTAATTTTTGGTTTATTTTACATTTTAAAATAGGTCGTCGGTTTGCTGAACAGGATCTCTACACACTGACATGTCGCCTGCTGCAAAATTTTCGCCTCGAATGGCATTACGGAGAGGTCAAACAAGCTTACCGGACTTTACTCTTCCCAGATCAACCTATTAGAGTTGCATTCCATGCAAGGAACAAATAGGAAACTTGATACGTGTAACATTTGTACGTTTGAACGCAATAAAATATTACACCAAATAACCAAAGGACTAGCAAATGCTTCAGACTGTCTGGAGGGAATAACGGGAAAGCTGAAGAAGCAAGTGAAAGATCGGCGGGGAATAAAAAAAATGAATGTTATCATACGCTATTCTTCATATCCTTGAAGGGGGGAAAATGCAAAAAGAATGGGATTTCAGGGCCAGTCCTCTCTTCCTCATACACAAAGTGTGAAACTACCGCACCCTTACGTTATTTTATATTGTGTTTTCACGGGGCAAGCACGGGGCAGCTTTGGTGTCCCTTTCACTTGTGATTTGTTGTTTATTTATTGCTCGTGTTCTTTCTTGTGTGAAGGCACTTAAACAGCACTTAAACTCGGCTGGTGCTTGCAGCTACGGTACGGCCCACACCAGTAACGTAGTGGGTAGCATGTCTCGCCTAGTATGCGGGTGGTCCTGGGTTAAAGTTTCCGGTCGGGGCAGGTGTTTTTTGTTTCTTTCTCAGATTAGTGCATCCTTTATTTTCATAGGCCAATCTTCAATGCGGTTAACCAATCTTTGCTTCATTAACCATTTACCACGAGATTTATTGTTTATTTCGGAGAAATCTCTTGCTTTGGTTTTTCTTTTTTTTTTTTTGGACAAAAGTGAGACAAAAGAGAATACTGCTTCGTGATAACACTGACATTTTTTTAGTGGTTTTTTTTTGACTGGTTTAGTGAAAATTAAATGAGAACGAGGCACTTATCTACAACTTATCCTTCTCTGGGTTCTCCTTCTTAATTGCATTAATGTTTTTTTGGAGCGGTTAAAAAGCGAGTTGGCTTTCCTTCTTGTCTTCATGGCTGTAGTTAGGGACCGTTCAAGAATTACGTCATCAAGAAGGGGGAGAGGAGGGGGTCTACCTACTGGTGACGATTGCAAGGGGGGGAGGGGGAAGAGGGAGGGCGCAGCCAGATACACTAATTCGTGACATACAAACAAAACCTCTACATCCAAATTCAGGCCGTTGCCCATGTGAGGACCATCTGGGATAGCCTACGTGACGACCATGCCCGAACACATCAATTCGACCAAATGCATCATCTTGGGGAAATTGACGAACATTCACATGGCTCCCAGTGAAGAAATCAGTTCGTACAACAGATAAGGACGGATCATTTAGAAGACATAAGCCAGACACGGTATGCCCTAACCATAGTGCAAGCCTGTACCTGGCTTTTGTGAAAAATCCAGCAGTCCTGCCTGCTGATGGTATGAGAAGCTCTCCTTCATAGCAGAAGAGCTATGACATTGGATTCACTACAAGAGGAATTGTAGAATAGAATCTCATACTCACAGACTGAGGGTTTATTTCCCTGTTTCCCATTTGGTTTTCAACCTAACACACCAATGGTAAACTCCAATGGACAAAATTCCCTGGAAGACCCCCCCCCCAGCAGGTGTCTGCAACCAAGAGTGTCAGTATGACATGACTTGCACACCTGCCTGAGTATGACTTACCTACAGCAGTGATTACTTACATGAACAGTACTATCCTGTATGAGCCGTCAGCGCTGCAGTCACCAGCCACATGATTACTTGACAACAACCACGAGCCCTTGCCCTGTGCGTCAATGTCATGTAGGTCGTTTCTGCATCTACTGTGAAAGCACTTCCAAAACATTCTGTGAATATGAACGGGTGGGTTCTCGAGCCTTACCTCGTAGAACTAGGTGCCATTACTGCTCCGGGTATGATCATTCCACTATCATTTGCCCCTCAAGACCCACACAACTGAGCGATCAGGACTCTTATTGAACTCAAACAAGACTGGTGTATGACCCGAGATTTCCAGCAGAACATATGAACTTGGCGCTTCAGGCAACCCCACACAATTCGAGTGGCAATCAAGATAGGCTAACCACCAACAATGATAATGTGGCTAACCTTTTTCAACAAAACTCCTGTCCATAGTGTAAGAAACTTGTACCACGTAGCCTAAGGCCAGGCCAATGTAATGTAACCTCCATTGGTCACTTGCATCAGTGTCTCATGACTCTGTGATGACGAATGACTCCATAATGCCGCTTTCTTTCCTTCCCTCATGCTATAAGAAGGCAGGCAAGGCTACACGCTCTAAGGTTAAAATTGTGTTGACCTCCAATGGAGCCTGCACGATTGGTACGTTGGTATGTTAATTGGTGACATCCATGGAACTGGTTTTGGCCAGAGTTTAATACCCCCAGTGAGCATTGGTAACATGATAGAGATTCCTACAGCAGGTCGAAATCTTCTGTCATCATCTAGATTTCTTAATGATGGGATAAACACTAACCTAAGCACTCAAGGTTTGTATTTGCGGCAATGTCGGCGACCTAACAAATTATCAGTGTTAGGCCCACGAAGTCACCATCTGTTAATGTTTTGAAGAAACTTACAACATACATGGTCAAAGCGTGCAAAAGGAATTACAAACTTCTTACACACAAGGCTGAATGGACATTTCATTTAATTTTTCTCGAATGAAGGGAATCCTGGTACAGAACTCGACTTAGAGGGGGATTGTGTTGGACTTCTTTCACTAACACCTCTTCCCTCGTATGATTCTAACTATAGGAGTCACTAATCAGCTAGGGTTGAGTGATTTAGCTGTGGGTGACTCATCCTGAATGGATAACTAGTGTTCTAACTATGTAGATATACTCCACGACCTTACAAGTATGGATCATACATTGTCCACATCTCCCTTAGTAACCATTCCTAACTATGTTTACCCTATACCTGATAATCATTACACGCCCTCGCATCAAAAGCGAAAATGGCTCATATTTTAATATTGTATTCTTTGCCATTCCCATTAGAGGGGAATAACCATGCAGATCTTGCACCATGTATCACGAATATGTTCCTATTGCACCTATACTACCACAGTTCACGAATTTTAGAGGAAAATCGGTTCACCCTCCTGCATGGTAGCCCTGGTGAATGTCATTAGCAATTATCCGTCAACTGCTGAACCCTTGCTTGCAGACTGTGTAGAAAGGCAAGTTTGCTTTCATCCTGGCAGAGAGGAAAACCTCTCTGTGAATACAGTCACTGACATGAACCTGTTTCATCGCAGTTTGGGACATATGCCACATGAGCGTATTAAGCGAATGATAAGCCGTGGAACACGCAAGGCTCTACATCTGACAATCGGTAGTGAGTTACTATGTGAGTCTTAAGGGAAAGATGCTAATAGGCAGCCACCCTCATATTTTTCCATTTCGAAAATGTTTCTTTGGTGTGCAGAAGAATGTATAGTTAGTAAAGTCCCAACCTTACACAGAGGAAGAGTTTTGTTCGTCGTTAAGGTCATGGGGACCAGGCATTTCGTTATGCACGTGCTGCCAAGTAAAAAAAAAATTATCGTTCAAACTCTCATCGCAGAAATCAGGCATCACCAAGCAGAAACCGGATCTCTGTATCCCATCTTGTAAGAGTGATGCAGTCACATGTATCGATGTGGGGATTTTCAAGTCTTCCTTCGTGTGAACTGAACAGTTAATTGTTGTAAGATTCCAAGAACTCTGCAAGTGAACGTTATTTCTGCATCCAGGCCAGTTGATTCAACACTGAAAATTTTTTTAATAAAAGGCACACATTTTCCGTCATGGGCGTGAATGGTCGTTGAGGCAGGATGCCAGACACATGATTTAAACCCCAGCCGGCCTTGGAATGAAAAACCCTTCTTCGTTCCCGCTTCAAGGACGATTCAGGAAGTAGTATTCCTGAGACTCTTGGTTCAAATCCAATGACTGCAGCCAAACGAAAATTTCAAGTCTACAGGCCGAGTCAATTGGGCAAATAAAAATACGTTTTGACCAATCAACCTGGAAAATAAAAACGTTACATTTTATTCAATCTGATCGTTAAAACTGAGCAATGACATTGGTCTATTAGTAATTCAGTATTTACTGCTTGTGCTGCAGATGGCAACATTTCAACTGAGTTGTGATGGAAACAACATTTGACCAGACATGGTCAAGATAATGATTTGTTGAAAAAAAAATCAAACTGCAGTGAGAAAGAAACAAACACACTTCGTAGCATATAAGACGTGCAATTAAGCACATTGTGCGACCATCTAGACGCAAAAATTACACGTGACATCATTGGCTGGGAATCGAACCCAGCCGGATTTTCAGATTACATGTCAACTGATCACAGCGAAAACGTCAGTCCCATTTCCCTGATGCTGCCACGGGTGTTCGTTAATGTCTTTTCACTGCACTTTTTTCATTTACCTTCGTAGCAAATGTATTTCCAGTGTGGTGGTGAACATTGTGGACACCCTGGCGTCAGTACTTGTTACTGACGTTAAATTTGGATAGTCTCGTTGTAGCTCAGTGGTTAAACCAGTTAACATGTAATCGAAAGCCCCGGGTTCGGTTCCCAGCCATACGATGACACGTGAATTTTTTTGTCTATAGATGACTGAACGCTGTGCTTCACTGCATGCGACGGGCATTTGTTTGAATTATTTTCTTATGCATTTTTGCTATCAGCCGATAAATCTTGTGGAACGAAGACTGCAGACGCTGGGTAGATATTAAATTTGGCAAAAACGTGACTTCGTTCGTGATTAACAACCTGTTATAAATACGCTAGCATCCCATGTAAAACAAATTCGTTTTGCATAAACGATTAAATAATGCATAAACAAATTCGCTATGAATAGCAAACCATTTCTCATCTATGACAAATGCGGCAAAACCTATACGACAGTATCTATTAAAATTCACACCAAAATTCAAGTACGTGCGTAATTATTACGAGTGCATCATTTTAATGCAAGCATGCGCATCGCATACATAACGAATTCGTATGCATAGCAATATATTATCCCATGCATAACAAATGCAGCATAAGGTACATACGTATTAAACGTATTAAATTAAATTTGAAAAAAGCAATCTACATTTATGATTTTTAAGAACTTGTCATTGAAACTTGCATGTATATAAAAGGGGGGAAGTGACGTTAAGGGTGCTGGCAATGCCCAGAAACAATTTATTTTTGTAAGGTAGCAATGAGTAAGGCCTGAAATTTTCATTCTGTCATCTATACCACACGCCATAGCTGTTTGCTGTGACGTGCATATCACGTGACTGGGCTAGTCCAATCAGACGGCCAAACAGCCGTTGTTCTCGTTCGTCATTGGCAAACAGCCATTACGCATGGTTTAGGCCTACATCAAGTGAGTACAGCCTGATGGTAAGGGCGTCAGCCCACTAATCTAAAGGTTATAAGTGCCGTTCCCGTCCATGGAGCAAAATTAGTTTTAACACAGGTAGGAGGTATATCTAACACTAACTTAAGAGTTAATGAATACAGCACCTTCTTATATAGTGTAAAGTTATAGAAATATTGGATTTACGCTTACAATAAGTAAATAATTTTTATTTTACTCAAAGAAGAAGAAAAAGGAAAACCTTTCCTTGACGTTTTAATCAGGCCACACAATGAGAAACATGTCATTCGGTGACGTGTTATGGCATCGTGTGTTATTCAGTGTCTCAAAAAAAGCATGAATTAACACGCCGTTGGGAATGAAACAGTTTAAGTAGTAAGAAGCAGTGATTTATAGTTTGGGAGGCAGGGTGGGGAAGGAAAGAATGGAGGGAGGCACAATTGCTTCACGTTTGGGGAGGCTTGATAGGGTGCGTAGGGGAAACAACAAGTGTTAATGATACAAATGACCTTCTTTTGCGGTATATGGATATCTACCCCAAAACAAAACTTGTTAAGGATTCCCGCCAAGCTTTTTGGCCGTATGAAGTCGTGATATCAAAGGCCAAGCTAATCCCACCGAGTAATAGTTCGAAGGATAAATGAAATAATTGAAAATAATTTTCAATTATTTCATTTAACTTTTGAAGTCTTAGTCGGTGGGATTAGTTTGGCAAAAGAGCTTGGCGTTTTATATCACGACTTCCCACGGCCGAAAAGCTTGGCGGGAATCCTTGACAAATTTTGTTTGGGGGTAGATATCAGATTTTTTGGTCCAAATTGATGAAATCCATTTTTTCTTAGTAATTATGAGATGGAAACGCCAATTTAGTTTTCTGGTCCATTTTTTTTTCTTATCTTTTTTTTTTGGTTTCCTTAGATTTTGAGAACAGCAATCACCTTTTTTCATTTGATTAGCATTTTTATTAGTATTGCAAATGAACGAATTTTTAATTGTCAGTTTGGCATTGTTGCAAAAAAAAACAATGTTTAAAACAATAAAAAACAATCAGTTTAGACGTTTGGAGCTCCCTAACCCTTGAACCACTTGACCAATTATAAAGGTCCATATGAAAAGGGCACATCTCCAGATCAATACCTGTAAAATGAGCTAAGAACGAGCTTTATTCACCGCATGAAAGAATTTATTTTCGTGATACAAAAAAGCGTTACCAGTAGGTAAATATCAACGTTATTCAGGTCGTTTTTTCAACAAGGAAACGTTAAGCTATGTGTCTAACAGTGACTTTTATGTTGTCAGGCTGCCAAAGTCTCCCGATTAAACAAGTTTCAGCCTTTTGTGTCACATAGTTATTTATCCTCACATGCCTGAAAACAGCCAAACTCTCTTTGCTGTAAAGACACAACGTGTCCAGTGGTCGCCATGCTCATATATACATATTATCTGGATGTTATCATTATCTTGGCAGGTGACAGACTAGTGTGTGTCTTGATTAGTCAAATATCAACGTTATTCATGTCGTTTTTTCAACAAGAAAACGTTAAGCTGTGTCACTAACAGTAACTTTTTTTGTTGTCAGGTGACCAAAGTCTCCTAATCTAACAAGTTTCAGCCTTTTCTGTAGCATTGTTATTTATCCACAAATGGCTGAAACTGCCTAACTGCCTTATTGCTGTAAAGACACAACGTGTCTAGTGGTCGCCATGCTCATATATATATTTTATCTGGATGTTGTCGTTTGTTCTTGGCAGGCGACACACTAGCGTGTGTCTTGATAGAACTACATAAATTGAACAATTAATATTTACTCAAATAATAAAAAAATGTGTAAGGTTAGGGGAGGAGTTAATTCAGACAGTGCTGCTCTCGCATGCCCTGGGGTAAAAAAATTCCTGGATATGTAAAGCCCTGGGATACAAAATGCCCCGGATACGTAATGCCCTGCCCTACGTAATTTCGCAGGAAACCAGCTAAACCGATTTCTAGTTGATTTTTTTTTATGTATTGGATTAACTGACAAAAATGTTTCCGCCGGTTAGAAAAAAAGCATTAGAGCTCGTATTCTTATGAACTGACAGCTATGATAGCACATAAATAAAAACGGATTAGAGTACGCAATTTGTATTTGAATTGCGATTTGTCTGGGATTTGTCGGTGTGCATGGGCGTGTTTAATTTGTTTTATACAGTCGTTTTTAATCTGGTCATTCTTTTGTCTTGGTTAGTTGGTTTACATTTTAGTTCTGCTTTGTTTGAGAGGCAATGTGTGTATTTTGAGTGTAGAAAGCTTATCGAACTTTGAGGGGATTGATGTACAATAATACAATGACGACGAAATAAATGGGGTTGGTGGGCGAAAGTCGACTTGGCAGCCAGGTGCATCTGTTACTGCTATAATTCAACTACCACGTAGACTAAACTAGAAACTATGGATTCGAAACCGAAACCAGGCCTGTAATATATTTTGGTTACACATTTACCAATCCTAAAGGGAAATGAAGTTATTGCTTATTTCATATATTTTTAGGCATGAAAATATTTTGGTAACGGTTATTTGTTGAGAAGGGAAATACATACACGTTCGTAGGACGTGGAATTTCCACGCTTTAGCAATCGCTTCATTTCTATTCTTCGTGACAAGAACGACTGGGAAAGGAGCTATGGTTTCGTTTTCTGGCTCCTTGCCAGTTGATTGAACATCGACAAAATCTTATTTTACTAAAGGACATCTAAAAGGCTTTAATTTTCCGGCTTGCGCATGAAGGGGCGTTGAGACTGCAGTTTCATTTCTCTTCGTAGCTAGTGCATTTCCATGTGGTGACCAACCTTGTGGACACCGTGGTGTAAGTATTTCTTATTGACGTTAAATTTGGATAGTACCGTGGTAGGTCAATGGTTAAGGCAGTTGACACGTAATCAGAAGAGCCGGATTCGATTCCCAGCCACATAATAACATGCAATATTTTCTTGTCCACATAACTAAACACTGTGCTTCACTGCAGTAAACGGATGCGACGGATGTTTGTTTGTTTATAGTGTTTTCTTATTCGTGTTTGCTTGTCAGCCCATACATCTTGCATGACACAGAGCAGACGCTGGGAAGACATTAAATTTGACGAAAATGTGACTTCTTTCGTGATTGTTGAGAACTTGTCATGAATACTCAAGCACCTACATCCCATGTATAACAAATTCGTTTTGCATAATAAACGATTAAATAATGCATAAACGAATTCGTTATGCATAGCCAAACATTTCTCGTCATGTATGTCAAAAGCATTAAAGCTATGCGTATCGATTAAAACTTCTACTACGTGCGTGATTATTATGAACGCATGACGTACATGAAGCATGCACTTCCCATACATAACTACTTAGTATGCTGAGCTATCTGTTATCCCATGCATAACAAATGCCGAGGAAGGTACATACTTATTAAATTAAATTTGACAAAACAATCTAAATTTATGATTTTTAAGAACTTGTCATTTGAACTTGGCATTTGAATGAAAGCATTAGGACGGATTTAGAACAGGAGGAAGAGGAACAGGAGGAAGTGACGTGACATCGGGTATTAACAATTTCTTTTTGCAACGTCGCAATGAATACGATCGAGAAATGTCATCCTTTCTCATCATGTCAGCACAACCTGATGGTCAAGTCGTCAGCTTACTAATCTAAAGGTTATGATTTCGAATCCGGTCCCAGATGCGATTCTCGTCCCAGTTTAAGACAGGTAGGAGAAATATAGCACTAACTTGAGTGTTAATGATATGCATCACCTTCATTATGTTGTAGTATATTCTAAAATTATAGAGTTGTAACACGCTATTTACGAATAGCAGGGCGCACCTTGTGTGAACGCACATGGTGCACCTTGCAGTTACATAAGCTACTTGGCGATCGGTCAACTTCCGTCTACACCGGAACTTGCCCGAACGCCAACAACCGGGAACGAGGCTACTCTATTGTTCAAACCAGTTAGAGCCGGCTCCAACCTGTTAGCGGTTACGCAACGTAATGCCTCAGGCGACTTCTATTGTTCTGGCCCACGCATAAATACGAGGGTCTGGACCATGGGAAGCCAGTTAGTGTGGGGCAGGCAACTCGAAAGGTTGTCTCCCTGGACTCTGCTAGGATTAGACCAAGCTTCTAAACTTGAGTTTAATGCCTAATATGTGTTTCTCTGTGCAAGGACCCCTAGCCTTGCATTAAGGAGTAAATTGGTTTGAGATATTCTTGAATTCAATCGTCTACTCCCTGAGGACGTCACAGAGTTAGGGTGGCCGCACACCAAATTCGACAAAACGTTGTGGCAAAACGAAACATCGCAAGACGTCGTATCTGATGGAGAGATCCCCGTCACACGAAACTAAAAGGACCTTCGCTTTGTTGTCGTAAGACGCCTAAAGCCCAAACTCCACTAACGCGAGACCAACCTGCTAGCGAGTATTGCGAGGCCAAAGCTGCAAAGCGTGGCCTAGCGCAGCAAACTCCATATACGCGATACGCGAGCTACAACGTCTCGCCAAGGCAAGCGAGGCCGTCTCGCGCGCTTCTGCTCGGCCCAGAATCATTCACTCTGCTGGAAGCCAATCAGGAAGAGGGAGTTGATGACGTTTCAGGCAAGATGGCGCCATAAACAAGCCGTTGCGTATCCGTGTACTCGAACGGTTCGTCACTCAGTTTAGCTAAATATTTTAATTGTTAGACAAACAAAATGAATCGGCACTTAGATAGGAATGCATTGAATAATCGGGGCCATGAAATGGCCGGCAGACTAGGTTCAAATCGCGCTATTGTTCGTCAACAGGCCACAGGCCGCTGAGCTAAATCACCGCTAGAAACGATCGTTCATTTCTCACAAAAGTTGGGAAACTTGCGTTCGTTATGAAAAACTAGAGAATAATCCACTGATTCCGAAAATGCTATTGTATGAATCTCAAAGTCTTGCAGTAATTAGCTATGAGCAAAAATATACATTCATTTTAGAGCCAGAGTCACGCTAGTGTACCGCAGTCTAGCCAAGTTGCTTGAATGCTCACTTGAATGGAATTTGAGGAGCGAGTAGCGAGAGCTAGCCGGGAGAGTCGGCGAGGAAAACGGCACGCTAGTCCGTGTAGCGTGGCTAGCTTGCTTGCTGGTCTCGCGTAAATGGAGTTGGGGCTTAAAGACGCCTAAGATGTCTCGTGACAGCATCACATCCGGTGTGTGGCGCTCATCTCATTCCTATGTTTTGGAGACGTCTGGAGCATGATGAGACAGGTTTCGACAAAATCTCCTGTCGTGAGACGTTTTGTCGATTTTGGTGTGCAGCCACCCTTAGGCTGGCCGCACACCAAATTAGACAGTTGTCTCGCAACGAGACGTTGCAAGACAAAACGTCGCATATGGTCAAGGGACCCCCACCAGACGAAGCTAGAAGGAGTTTTGCTTTGTTGTTGTGAGGTGCCTAAATCAGTTTCGCGACAACGTCGCATCCGGTGTGCGGCGATCAGCAACTTGCTATGGTTTTGGAGACGTCTGCAGCACGTTGAGACAAGTTACAACAAAATATCCTGTCATGAGACCTAAGGGTGGGCCGCACACCAAAGTCGACAAAACGTCGCACGACAGGACATTTTGTCGAAACCTGTCTCATCATGTTGCAGACGTCTCCAAAACCATAAGAATGAGCTGAGCACCACACACCGGATGCGGCGGTGTCGCAATACGTCCTTTAGCGTCTCACGACAACAAAGCGCAGCTCCTTCTAGTTTCGTGTGATGGGGTCGTGTGATGCACGTCTCGCGACATTTCGTCCTGCAACGACGTCTTGTCGACTTTGGTGTGCGGCCACCCTAATGCCTAATTTGGTGTGCGGCCATTCCTACGCTATCAATAAGTAAGAAATTTTTATTTTGCTGAAAGAAGAAAAAAAAAACAGAGTGTGCAAAAAAAAAGCACAAAATTAACACGCGGTTGGGAATGGAACAGTTTAGTGACAAGAAACACTCCTTGATGGTTTGGGAGCGGGGGGAGGGGAGGAAGGCAGACAAGGATGGAGATAGACGTAATTGCTTCACCTTCGGGGAGGCTTGATAGGTTGCGGAGGGGTATGAATGAACTGTTAACGATATACATCACCTTCTTTTGATGGTCTATTGGAATATAAATACTGAATTTAAGTATTTTTTATTTTGCTAAGAGAAGAAAAAAGAAAGGAGCAAGATTAGGGGAAAAGGAGTTAATTCAGACAGTGTTGCCCTGGCATACCCTGGGATACAAAATGTCCCGGATACTCAATGCTCTGCGGTGCACAAATTAGTGGCAACCAGCTAGACGACTTCTAGTTGTTTACTGTTAAGCATAGGATAAACTGAACATAAAACGGTTTCGCCGTTTAGAAAAAAGTAATAGAGCTTGTATCCTTATGGAACTCACAGTTTTGGAAGCACACAAATAAAAACAGATTTCGAGTCACTCTAACTAAACAAAGTATAATTTGAAATCCAATTCCAGCGGACAAGGATTGTGTTTATTCCTTGGTAATATCAGAAAGGGAACATAATTTTTTCTTGCATTTAGCTATATATGCGTGTAGATGTGCTTAATTTGTTTTATATTGGTCATTTTGTTATATGGTCGTTGTTTTGTCTTGGTTAGTGAGTTCATATTTCTTTTTCGTTTGAATTATTACTTGCATCTTGTTGCAGTGCTCTCTAATCCGATCTCGAGCGTTTCGGCTCTTTGTTACATGTTACAGCGTTGTAACATTTCACGTTTCAATATTTCAACTCTACTCCTATTCCTTCTCATCGTGATGCAGATAACACAGTTTGGGTTCGTGCTCTCTAAAAACAAATAACAACAAACAGGTCCTCTCCCTCCTCCTGGCGATTTTCTGAAAATTTTGGTGCGCAAACTAACTCTAATTAACTGAACGAAAAAAGCTTCGGTGTTTACAAACAAGCATTATCGCCCTGCTGTGAAGGTACATGAATAAAAATGGATTATAGCAAACGCTAACGCAACGAACTACAATTTCAACTCTAATTCCAAAGAGGGGGGGGGAATTGAGGCTTAATGGCGCGTCGACAGCTTGGTCAAATTCCAAAGAACAACGTTTGTTTTTACTTTATGGTTAAGTCAGAAAGTGGACGCAGTTTGCGTTTGAAATGTTTAATGTTGTTTGCGTTTGTGTATGTGTGTGTATGCGTATGTTCTGTTCTGGTCCCGCACAAGCAGCAAAACACGATTTCCACCCATCTGCTTTTTCCCGAAAATTGTTATAATTGTTGGCTTGGACTGATTAGATGTGTTTCGCTTACATTTCACACAGTATCTGAACTCGATTTTTATCATTTTTTTTTAAAGTATCGAAATATCTTTTGACATAAAACCTAAACTCTGATATAGCTTTTTCTCCAAAAGCCATAATCTCTTAACCAAGTCATTAGGATCATCGCAGTACTTATAACCCACTACAAGTTCTACACCGGTTTCTTTTGTCTTCATTTTCATGTGGTCCCAAATTGGTCCAATTATTGACACATACTTGGTGCTGCAATTAGACTTGGGTTTTTTGCTAAGTAAGAGGGTTGTTGTTTTAATACAGGGTGTGAGTATTTTTTTCAAAAAAGTGGCACAAGCTGCCTTAAATTTGGAGACATAATTATGAAGTTTCTTTCAAATCTTTAAAAACCATCAAACTACAAAGTCCTCGTTTTCCCGGATATTGTTGATCTCCAACCACGATATCCTTCTCACAATTTTCGTAATCCAAATTCCAAGGCCTTTGATCATTGGCTTCACCCCTAATGAATAATATTTAGGAGTATATTCACATAAATCCATTATATTGCCCACATTAAGGATGCAGAACTTCACTAACCTGCAATTGCCAAAAACAGGAACAATCACTCAGGTATGCCACGGAATTTTGGCATTTGGACGTCAGCAACAGATTTAGGGTCAGCAATATGTATATCAAAAAAGAATTGGACCTAAGACTGATCCCTGTGGTATTTTTCCAAGTGACCAATCTCATCTTTGACTCAGTGGCATTTACACAGGCAAACTGAAACTGCTGATATGGAAAATCGGTTATCCAAAACATTCTCTAGACATAATTTCAGACATTCTTGCCATCCCAACCATTATCGACGTTTCGGAGGTATAATCCCAAGTTTCATTTCCCTTCCGTTACAAAACTACTTCCTACTTCAAAAACGTCCAGTATTGCTTAAACAAAGAAACGAGATTAAGCCAACACTGTAAACACTGAACAGTTAAGGATGCCACTGGGCAGTAATGCTGGCTTCTTTGTGTTGCTTCGTTTAACATAAATATTTACTGCCAGTTGACGTTTCTGTACTAAAGACTAAAACTGATTATACCACGTGCAATGGCTGTTTGCTGTGACGTGCATATCACGCGATTGGGCTAGTTCAATCAGACGGCCAAACAGCTGTTGTTCTCGTTCGCCATTGGCTAACTCATGGTAACGTCACAGCAAACAGCCATTGCGCATGGTTTAGATTAATATACACGAGGGTTAGTTATTAGGGTTGACAAGTATGAAACAATTAATAAAGAACTAAATAACCAATAAATATATTTCTCAAATTAGGCATAGTATTTGTGTATTAGTAATTTGAAAAAAAAAAATCGATTCTCTGATGCATGTGAACATCAGAAGTTTGAGAAAGAATTGGAATGACTTTTG
>JAHWFP010259426.1:0-21713 GCA_023313725.1 Lithobius niger | reverse complement strand
ATAATGTGGAACAAAGTATAACGGGGCAGTCCAAACTAGGGGAATTAAACCTGGAAACTTTACATGAGGCAAAGTCCATGATCACATCCTTTTTCTCACAATATCCTAGCTGGCACAGATTAGCAGCGATTTAAGCTGGATTCCCTTTCCCAGTACACATAATTTCAACTTCTTCACCCAACTAAACTGTGGTCTGCCATCTCTCAGCTGCCATGACCTCAATGCTGAATTCTTGACTGTTAGGCAATGATTCTTTACTAAGTCCGAACGATAGTCACATACAGAACGAGTTATTGCCTACAGCATTTTCATTTTACTCTACGATGGGGTTTCATACGCAAAAGAACATTCAAAAGGCAATTTTGGTACAGTACAATTCTTTTACGCTAAATGGCAGCAGTTTTTTTGGATTCGTAATAGTTTTCCAACTAGTTGACCAGCCGTCTTTCGGCACGCAAAATAGCGTGTCGAGCTAATATTAAACCGAAAGGGAGGAAATGACTGGAGTAGTTCTTGCAAACTAATGGAATTGAAATGGCGGCATTAATTTAAATATGAAATAAACGTAATGAAATTCAACTTGTGTTTACATCGACTTTCATGTCTGCTATCATCGTGATGGAAGACACCTACCAATTTATGAAAGCAATTTAGTTGGAAGGCAGTATACTTGAAAGTCCACTCGGTGACAACCAACTGTTGCGCTGACACTCTCACAGATCAATTGAGAAGTTTCAGCACTTTTTGCAGATAAAATAGAGAAACAGCCAGTTTCGTGCACAAATAAAACCACACTACGTTTCGGGAGGACAACCTCCCGTCTTCAGGTAAAAATAAACACTAAAACATTTTTTTAATTCATTGCAGTATCTGCCGAGTCACCAAGTCTATAAAAACAAACCACTCAGGCATGGTCAAGGCCTAAAACATTAAAATTATTAAAAATATAAAACATACCAAATGATACACCATGTTATTAGATGGGCCGCCGGAAGTAGAGTGGTAACAAGAGGCAGTGATGTCACGTGGTTCAGAATACTTTGGCCTGGTCCAAATTAAATAGGGTGGTTAGTCAGACGGCTTTTTCTTGAACTTGTTGAATTTGTTAAGTTGTAGGTTGTTGATGACTGGAAAATATTCTTTTAGAGATTTGCTTTCTGGAATTAAATGATTGTAAACAAGAGGTACATGAGTAAGGATAATAAGTGATTCAAGATTTAGTCTTACCCTGGTGTTTTTTTTCGGTGAAAAGTATTTCGTCCTATCCAGGGCTGGTGCATGCCCTGTTGAGAGCTTTTTGGGGGAGATTCTTGTACTTCCGGGCGCCCATTTAATAACATGGTGTATCATTTGGTATGTTTTATATTTTTTAAATAATTTTAATGTTTTAGGCCTTAACCATGCCTGAATGGTTTGTTTTTATAGACTTGGTGACTCGGCAGATACTGCCATGCATTTTTAAAATGTTTTAGTGTTTAGTTTTACCTGAAGACGGGAGGTTGTCCTCCCGAAACGTAGTGTGGTTTTATTTGTGCACGAAACTGGCTGTTACTCTATTTCATCGCAGATCAATAACATTCGTCCTAAAAAGCAACACTTTATGAATACTGGATATTGGCATCGTTACGTGCAAAGCACAATTTGCACACGCTGCTGACATTATCTATCTATTAAGCTCAACAGAAACAAATATGATTTTAATAAAGTGTAGGAATAGACGAATATGTATAGGATTCGCCACAAATTATTTTTATTATTTTAATTATTGTAGTAATTCCACTTGAATTATACAGCAATTCCACTCGCATTATACTCGCAAAGCTGCTATTTCTTTATAATAATAACATTTGTATACCTATCTGTAATTTTAGTGCACATGTAAGGTTTAGGCCTTATAACGATGGTGGATTTCTACTGCTTGTTTCTTCTCTATCTTGTTCTATTCTCAATTGTGTTCTACTTTTGTTGCTGAACCACAGTATTGATATCCCTGCAAATATAATTTGTCGGTAATTGATAAATTATTTTATTTACGATTCCCTCTCCAGATTTGGTAAATGGAGCTGTTCTGGTCCCGCACATGTAGCAAAACACGATTTCCACCCATCTGCATTTTCTCGAAAATTGTTATAATTGGTGGCTTGGACTGTTTAGATGTGTTTCGCTTACATTTCGCACAGTATCTGATCTCGATTTTTATCATTTTTTTTTAAAGTATCGAAATATCTTTTGACATAAAAGCTAAACTCTGATATGGCTTTTTCTCCGAAAGCCATAATCTCTTAACCAAGTCATTAGGATCATCACAGTTTTATAACCCACTATAAGTTCTACACCAGTTTCTGTTGTCTTCATTTTCATGTTATCCCAAATTGGTCCAATTATTGATACATACTTGGTGCTGCAATTAGACTTGGGTTTTTGGCTAAGAGGGTTGTTGTTTTAATACGGGGTGTGAGTATTTTTCAAAAAAAGAGGCGCAAGCTGCCTTGAATTTGGGGACATATGAAGTTTCTTTCAAATCTTTAAAAACCATCCAACTACAAAGTCCTCGACTTCCCGGATATTGTTGACCTCCAACCACGATATCCTTCTCACAATTTGCGTAATCGAAATTCCAAGGTCTTTGATCATTGGCTTCTCCCCTAATGAATAATATTTAAGAGAATATTCATATAAATCCATTATATTGCCCACATTAAGGATGCAGAACTTCATTAACCTGCAATTGCTAATCGCAGGAACAATCACTCAGGTATGCCACGGAATTTTGGCATTTGAACGTCATCAGTTGCAGATTTAAGGTCAGCAATATGTATATCAAAAAAGAATTCGACCTAAGACTGATCCCTGTGGCATTTTTCCAAGTGACCAATCTCATCTTTGACTCAGTGGCATTTACACAGGCATACTGAAACTGCTGATAGAGAAAATCGGTTATCCAAAACATTCTCTAGACATAATTTCAGATATTCTTGCTATCCCAACCATTATCGACGTTTCGGAGGTATAATCCCATGTTTTATTTCCCTTCCATTACAAAACTACTTCCTACTTCAAAAACGTCCAGTATTGCTTAAACAAAGAAACGATATTAGGCCAACACTGTAAACATTGAACAGTTAAGGATCCCATTTAGCAGTAATGCTTGCTTCGGGGTGTTGCTTCGTTTAATATAAATATTTACTGCCAATTGACGTTTCTGTTCTAAAGACTAAAACTGATTATACCACGCACAATGGCTGTTTGCTGTGACGTGCATATCACGTGATTGGGCTAGTCCAATCAGACGGCCAAACAGCCGTTGTTCTCGTTCGTCATTGGCTAACTCATGGTGACGTCACAGCAAACAGCCATTGCTCATGGTTTAGATTAATATACACGAGGGTTAGTTATTAGGGTTGACAAATATGAAACAATTAATAAAGAACTAAATAACCAATAAATATATTTCTCAAATTAGGCATAGTATTTGTGTATTAGTAATTTGAAAAATCGATTCTCAAAAGTGCAAGTCACCGTAGTAGGATTTACTTCATTTTTTACTCCCTCAATTTTCCTGCTTTGTTGCAAACTGTGCACTTAATTATTTTTTGGAGACCTAAAAAAATGGCTATTTACGTGTTGGTTAGGGACGAGGTGAGGCGAGGCTTAAGAATGCATAAGCTCTGTCGGCCATCGCGGCACTCAGGTACCACTGGGGAATTCCGAGTGCTAGCTGTTGAGAGCGAGTGAGCATATTTGACCCTTCTGTCACCCTAAATAAATCCTCTGCAACATATCCCTAAATGTGATCAAATTAGTGCGTTAGTGAACTCTTAATTCAGTCCTTGTTACTATTTTATTCCACAGTTCACTTCTGATATAATATGATCATGGCCAGACAGTTAAGCACGACAGAAGAAAGAAGCGACACATTTTTAGGCCAACGAATTCGTCGTATGTTCCGTTCTCATCAACAAGAAAAGGCTTTGAAAGGTGACTTCTGTATTATTGGCGGTCAGCATATACTCGACCCAACGTTGTCACTTGGTCTGCGAATGACCTGGAGCATCGCCATTTTATGTTGTATTTTCCTTTGTTTGTACCAATGCACTGACAGAGTAATTTACTACTTCAGTTATCCAATTGCGGTTGACATTGTCCCTCGTCAAATTGTCGATACTAAGGTGTCATCAGTCACTATTTGTGCCCAAGATACAGAGGAACTACTGATTCTGAAAGATCAATGCCCTTTGCCAGAAGCTCGTATTAAAGCTATGGAAATGAATGTATTTCCAAGACTTCTGGACTGCAAAGATATACTTGGTATTAACCATGAAACCATTTGGAAAACAGTGAATACTACAAAGATAATAAGTTTTGTTGGAGTTGAACGTGTAAGTATTAAAATATACGTTAAAAAAAATTAAAGCCATATCTCAAATCTGCAAACCCTGTATGATGTTAATGTTTTGAAACATCGTTTCTAAGCCAATTTTTTCTAAAACGTTTTCGTATGTTTTCATTTAACTTTTGTACATGTTTTCTATGTTTGCCTAAAATAAGTTCACTTTACAACATTTGTCTTTACAGTGTAGTCTCACTTTCCCCTTTTTTTGAAACAAAAAGCTGACTTTCTCAAAGTTTGATGTCATAATATATTCCCTTTCATTTTTGAGCAGATATTGTGATGTCTAAAAACTGTCCTCAGGCCTAGTTATGAATATTCCCTCCAATCAACCTTCTCAGTTTCCTTTCTTACTATTACAGTAAAATATAATGCCCGTGTTTCTTTTAGACAAAACCCTCTTCCCTTTTCCACGCTTTCATTTTGGAATTCTACTCTTGGATGTCTATGTATGTATTTATGCGTGCTGAATGACAAACTCTTTTTAATGCATGCACAAAGAGACAGCTCAGGGTTTTTCGAGATTTTCTAAAGGCTCATTTTAGCAACAACTCGCTTTTGCATTCTCGCAGCTAGAATTTAATAACGAGGGGGCTATGGTATTGTTGCCCGTTGTAACAACGCTCTGTGTATTAGCAAATCCGTCATCATTTTGAGTAAATGCTTGTAGTTTTATAATACTGAAAATAAGACGCAGAATTCTGTCTAATGTACCAATTTCCCAAGTCACTTCTGAACTCGCATTATTGACTGTTTTCGTTGCAAGCCGATAGACAAAAGACTGCCGTCGTGTTGTTAGTTCAGGTGATTTCTAGTTTCTAGCTGCGAGACTGCAAATACGAGTCATTGCAAAATTGGTCCCAAAAACACGAGTGTGCATGATCTGCACGAGCTCCCCAAGCGTGTATAGTCATCTATTGTGTATGTTACACTAAAACAGTCCAGTTTACAATAAATAATGAGCTCAAAAGGTATTATGGACACAGACACTGTATAATGACAGCCAGACAGAAAGTTATCGTGTTTGTATCCACTATAACTTTAAGTTTATTTTTTTTGTAAACTAAATTGGATAGATATATAAAAAGCTTATATATTTTTTTAAATACCCAGTACGAAGTACAGCAAAGGATATCAGATCTTTCCAGTGCAATACGTCGTACCAGACATAAACGAAACAGCAAAGATTTTTAAATATTAAAATTCTCCATAACGTAATTGCATTAAGGATTAAAAAGGTTCAGTGTCACTGGGCAATTGGATTTTATTATTTAATTCCTTGTTAACGTCAGAGACTAGTGTGTCTAGGCATGCACGTCACGATACATGTTGTCATTGTCCGAACTTTGGCCGTCCAAAGAATGACGATGCCGACAATACTAACAATGGTTATAACAATATTTTCGTACTTACGCGCCATCCTACGCCATCCCCGTTACACCCCCAGTGTCCAAACCTTAAAGGTACGCAGTTCATATTGTACTGCACCCATTCGTCCAATTTCATAGCTGGAAGCCTTCTCGTTATCTCAGTATCGATGAATAATCGCCCTGTGGGATTAAACATGGGTATGAGCGGAACAGCTAGATAATAACCAGTAGCAACACATTAACAATGTTATTGAGAGTCAGATTTTGCATCGAAAGCAGCTTAGCTTATTATATTTATCCTAGTACCTGAAATGTGCCCAACTCTGCTTCAGGATAAAAGACACTTGACGCTACGGCATCGCGCTACAATGGTTTACAACCTCTACAATTGAACTGATGTATAGGATATCATCCGGCTTTCGAGGGATGAGATGTAACAATCCGAGAGTGTGCAGCGACCGAGTATTGTTACATCTCAGCCCGAGAACGCTGGGTGATATCCTATTTATCTACCAGTTTCAACATCTCAGCTCGTTCCCTATTGTTAAGCACGCGCACAACAAAGAACAAATCGTGCTGACGTTCTTTTACTCGACAATGGGACTGTGCAGGCAACATTGTTTACGCAGACGTTATTGTTAATAGCATTGGTCTGTGCTCGTGTTTATTGATCGTAACTCGATGCCGAAGTTCCCCATTGCCGTTTACACCGCGGAAACTCAACGACGAATCTCACCTTCAGACAACTTCTCTTAAAAAGTCTTTTGAAGTTGTTTGAAGGGGCTAATAGAGGTTGAGTTTTCGTGGTATGAACGGTGATGGGTTACTTCGGAATTGAGCAACAATGCAGAAATAAAAAAATAAAAGCAGAGAACCTTTGTTGGGTCCATGGGCAATTCGTCGTTGTATGATGACTGATGTGATAGGACAATTAACGTTTAATTATAGGACAAAGAGCCAATGGGCTTCATCAGCGATAAATAAACACCAATTAACGTTTAATTACGTGTATACGTGTGTCATAAATATATGTATATTTGACAGCTTTATATATAACAAATAAATAAAAAAATACGACAGACGGTTGTCTCAGCATAGCTAGTATTATGCTTCTCTGGGAGGCAACCGTCATCGGGTAGGGTGAGAGCTATCCACCAACTAATTTTTTTTAATTTATTTTCAAGTAGAATTGGTTAATATTTACAAATACAATTTGTGTAGAATTTACAAGCGTTGAATGGCTGTAGTGTTGTTGTTTTCAGTTAGGTATTTTATGATTTTGTTGTATTATGTTAATGTATGTCAAATATAAATAAATTAACGTAGAAAGTGCAGGAATAACAAAGAAATATGACATATGGTAGTGTTAGCATGGCTAGCATTAGGCTTCTCTGGAAGGCAACCTACATCTGGAATGGTGAGAGCTACACTCACAACAAGAAATATTAACCAACAAGCATTAATGAGCATAACATTTGCTCGTGTCATTGCATTCGAGCTTCATTCCGAAATACCCCTTCAGACAACAACAAACCGATTACTTTGATAAATCTTTTAGACTATTGTTGTAAAGCGGGATGAGATCTCTCATCCCTTCTCGTCCCTCCATTTGTATAGCCTATAGTTAGAGCGTTCCATTGTTACAAGGGACCATTGTTACCATTGTTAACGGAGGGATGAGATGTTGAAAGCGGTAGATCAGTGATGTTTGTTGCCTAACTTGGCGCGACACACTAGATTTTAATTTTTGCTTTCGTCAAAAGAATTTTGTTCAGCAGGCATTGTTGGAAGGGCTGAAAAATACGTACTGCATATTCATTCAACAATACCGGAGTCAGGTTAATCAATTCCTCAGTCACAGATTTTTGTTAAAACAAACATCGGATTCCCTAATTCTTCACTGTACCTGGATGCCTTATATAGCCTTTTTATGGCTTCAAACGATGGTATCAATGCAATTGAAAAATAAATCAGCACACGAGTGACATCCAAATATAATTTGCAACCTTCATCAGGTGTGATGCTTTGTGAATTAGATTAGAATAATTTTTTTTTGTAATTTTTGCAAATGATTTGCCTCATATTATTGTATTTGCTATTGTCTCCTTTACATTTTTTTTTTATTGCCAAATGTTACCTTTAGTATTGTTTTAACGTGTTCATTCTGTAGGAGGGAGAAAAAGACGAAGCTTGGCCTTACCGTGTGCAAGAAGAGTATCTGCCTCCCGGAATTTGTACTCGGTTATACACAGGTCAGAGAAGTGGGAATGCCACCCATCTCTACTCTCAAACTTAGCACGTACTGTTACAAACATGGCACCTCTCCACTTACAAACCTAGCATCTGCTCTTCCTAATATAGCATCTTCTCTTACAAAAATAGAATCTCAAAAGTCTTACAAAAAAAAAAAAACACTTATCAGCTTACTGTGGTAGCAATAGGACGGCAATACTTTTTTTGCTATGATTAGGCGAAGCAAACGACTTCCGTTTTTACTTGAGAATTTTGCACTTTGCTTTGTCTGTCTGTCTCTATGTCTGTTTGCCTGTTTGTTCCGCAGTTGTTCCCAAACACGTGAACGGATTCAAATGAAATTTGGTAGGAGCATTCTTTGAAAGAAGGCTGAAGGACGTATGTACTTGATTTTACCATTGGTGTTAGATATCCAAAATAGCTATATAAAATGGGGCAAAAATCGGTTTACGGTTAATATATTCTAAATCGTTCATCAAACTGAACACAAACTGGCACCAAATATACAATATGACACACTGATAAAAAAATTTCTCATCAACTTTTTTTTTTGAATAATCAAGTTGGCGGCAACATATGAACGGTTTCGAATGAAATTCGGTAGGAGTATTCTGTGAATTGAACAACGTGTACGTTTGAATTTAGTGTGAAGCCTTACATCGCCCCGTTAGCTGCCGTATGCTACATATATAGTCTGCAAGCATTTCAATATTGTGGGAATGACCCCTAGATCACGAAACGGATTGGTGAATGACTTGAAACACGGTCTGGGAGTTGGGGAAGGGGGGGAGGGGATTGGGCGCTTTCCTTGAACATGGACAATTCATATTGTGATATCTTCAAAATATATCTTCCAAAATGCAAACGGGATTGCTGATTTGAAATAAAGATCATTCATTACCAAAGGTATTAAAAAATAATATTTATAACGGATTAATATTTATAAACCAATGACATTTGCTAAAAAGGAAGGTCCTTCCCTGTTTTTCAATCATGCATCAATGTCTGCCAGTTTAACGTTTCCTTCATGTAAAACTGCTCTAACGTTTTTTGGGTTTGCAGTTTTTTAAACCATTTATGCAATAGAACACTAAGGCATCATCAGTTACACTGTTGATAAATTGGAGCGAAGCAAATATTATCAAACAATAAATTAAAAAAAAAACAAGAAAACCCAAAAAACACAAACAAAATGACGGCCAGATAGACGGTTGGACAGACAGACAGTCATACAGACAGTCAATCAAACAGTCAAACAGACAGGAAGGCAGGCAGACTGGCAAGAAAGTGTTCCTACACAACTTTTGTATTAAATGGGATATTATTGTGTTTGATGATATCAATATAAAATACAATGAATTGAATTATGTATAATATCAATAGTTTTGATAAAATATATTTGTGTCAAAAGGAATCCAATCCAAAGAATGGAGGTAGAATATTGATCATCCTTACAAATTGTAAGTTTGTGGATATCACTCATAACATACGAAAACTAGATCAATGTTAGATTTTCCCGCAAGTGTTTAACCTGATTACACTGTACTGATACCAAAAACCTGACTCAAACCGGAATAACTTTCTAAAAGAGTTAACATTTTAGGTACTGAAAAGGTGTCATGTGGAAAAACAAATGTAATAATGTTGAAAAGAAAAAATGTTGATAAACTTGAAAATACCGGAATAACTTTCTGAAAGAGTTAACATTTTAGGTACTGAAAAAAAAATACTCACAAAAATAGTGTAATTGGTATTTTGCCAAAAAGATTTAGTGAACAAGCTCCTTAAATAAAACATAATATTTATGCATAAATGCAAAAAAAAACTATCACAAAAATATATGGATAATAATATGGAAATAAATTATATTAAAACGATGTGTGTTTTAAAAGCATAAACTGCTGACAGTGAAGATGTATAGAAAAATCTCAACATTAAAATATCATCTGAATCTTATCGCATCTTGGCAGAGCTCTTTCTAGAAATTAGATCTATTACCAGTATATGTAAATAAATAATGCAATTATTGATACTAAAATTTAGCCAGATAATATGAAAAAAAACAAAATCTCAGGCTCATCAACAAAAAAAGGAGATGAGAAAACTCCTGACAATTATAGACCAATTGCAATGTTGTCAGTATTGAATAGGAATAAGGTTGTTCAGGGAGATGACCAGGAGTGGTTAACACTCGTTAAACCCTTTGAAACCCTTTGAAATAGTACGAATTAAATTATTTTTTTAAATATCTTCCGTAAAGTAAATAAGTTTCAATTTGATTATCAGCAAGAAATTGGAACTATACATGCTCTTAACTACATCAATGATTATATCAGGAAAGCACTAAATGAAGTTGTAAACATGTTTGTGTCATCATGATTGATCTTCAAAAAAACATTTGATGCATTTGAAAAGCTTTATTTTGTAAAAGCTCTACAATCGTGGTATACTAGGGAAAATTGTAAATATTATAAATAATTATTTAACAAATCGCAAATGTTTCGTTAAAACTGACAATGTTTGCAGTGACTGGATATATATTCAATTTTTTGTTTCTCAAGGTTTAATTTAAACTCCTGACAATTATAGACAAACTTACTTACAAATGATATTAAAGAATTTACGTTGAATACATATTTAACTTCTTATGCTAATGACATCTGCGTGCTATCACTACATTACGATGTTAGGGAAATGATAAAATATCTACAGATAGAAATAATTGGTATATAAATCAAAACTACTTGTACTTTAATATTTAAATGACTTGTTTCATGCATACAAAACTTTTCATTTGAAAACTGGTAGTAATAAGAAGCATAGAAATAACAATTACTGCATATACAGCTAATTGTACAAATTGTGACCTCTGCTGATGCCACTATATCAACAAGGTTCAAAATGTCAAATTACTTGGACGAATTCTAGATTGCAACTAGAAATTGTAAGATCATATTGACAGTTTATTTAATCATTTGTGAAAACGAATACCATTTTTCAACAATATATGATACTTGTTAAATATTAAATTAATATATTTTTAATCCCTCACTCCTCCATTCAAATCTGCTCGGGGGAAATGCTATTATCAACTTCAAATCACGCCAGTGTTTAATTAATCTGATTGCCACGGAATGCGATATTTTATTCAAAAATCATAGTGATTTAAAACAAAAAATATTGAAACGTAGAAACAACGACATTCATTTTGACGGCGACGATGAAAGCGCGGCCTTCGGTACCTCAGAGGAGATTCAGAATGTAATTCAACTGTTTTACCGAATGCCGAATGCCAGATGCCGAATTTGTCTTTTCAGACAAATGCTGTGTTGTTGCATCATTTAAATTTGATGTTAGTGAATGCTCTCGATTCTTTGTTTGACACAGTTCGCCTGGGAGAAAAAAAGAGGAGAATTAAATTTAACGGTGATGCTACTAAACTAGTTTTTTTTTAAACTTTTGATTGGAATATGGTGCCAATAACGAAGTTGGAAATGAATTTTTTGGAATGGAACGCGTTTCTCGAAAACATACCAGAAATCATTCGTGAAACTTAAAACCCCTTGAACTTAATTGAACAACAATAACAGCTCGAGGCTGCAGCACTTTGCTCCAATTCGTAGATTAATAAAACAAAATTTTAGTTTTGTTTTGTTCTCCCTGAGCTGGCTGTGAGAGTTCGTGGGTAGCTTCACTGACGCACACTGAGGCATTGCAGCCTTTTTACTTTCGTTTTATTAATTTTTGTTTTCAAAAACTAGATGATGCCACCGGTTATGTTTCAGATTGCTACCATAGGCTACACTTTCAGTTTCAGTTTTTATATAATAATTCGTAATTTGCTCAGTATGGAGCATGCGAAAGCGAGCTTTTTTTTTTTTTATATATTTTTGTGGCGTTTTCAATGGCTTTTCCAAAAGCTCCATTCCTTTCACAGAATTTACAAGAAAGTTTAAACTATGAGTCTAGGTTTTTTCAATAACTTTTTGAACCACATCAGATTCACAAATGTGATATTTGTGACATTTTAAATTACTTGAAAGTATTCCTTCCACAGAACTTAAAAAAGCAACACTTAAATTTTACGTCGAAACAAGAGTTGCAGTGATATAGCTGCTAGCTACTGGATGGAGCAACTGTTTTGACGTAGTTTCTGCATACAGAATTTACAGCCAGATTTACTTTTGGTTGTCATAGTGTAATCATTTCTTAGATTTGTTGGCTGCTGCTGTAATTTTAGGCCTAAAATAACCGCTCTCACAGCATTGCCTTACCTTGAAGGGGGAGAGGTTGCCCTTCAATTCTAAAATGGAACAATTTCATTTTTGGTTCAATTGCAAGATTTCTGGTTGCTTTCAGCTAAATTGTGTCAAGGCAGTGCCCTTCGTATTTTTATCATTAAGAAACACAATTTTAGTATTTTCATTGATAAAAATTAAAACTTGTTAATGCTCTTGTGAGTTTTAGACTTGTCTGTAGACCCATTTTTGTTCAGTTGTTGACACGAATTTGCTGCAGCTAGTAAATTTCATTTAAAGAGTTTTCATCCTAATGATTTGTGTGGTGTCATGGTGAAAGCAAACTGTGTGCGTGAAAGACTGGTATTGTGATATGAGAATGTATTTCCACAAGAAGACGCGCCTGCACAGTTTAATGCACACTGCTTGCTGGAGGACACAATTTGTAAGTACTTTTAGACTATAAAATTGATGACCTTTAATTTTTTAATGTTAAATTTGCTTGACTTGGTTTTATGTTTCCAACAAGGTGAACAAAGAATTGCATTAAGGAAGGGTTGTTTCAGTTGCAGTTTTTTACTTCTAATATACTATTGACGTAATTGTGGTATAATTTAATGTAGATTTTGACTTTTAACAACGCTTTTTAACATTGTGTGCAAGAAGGCTTAAAGACGTCTAGTAGAATACTATTAGAGTTTATAAAAAAAAAAAACCACAATTACTGTGTCTTGTATTTCTACACAGTCAGTCTTTAATGCGAACTGGTTGCAGTGTTATGCTACTTGAAATTCACGACTAAACTTTGTTCCACATTATGTTTTCAGGAAACTGATTACATGAACCCACGTTTTCTTCCACTACAAGTGCAAAAAATCCGTAAACATCCCATTCGTAAACTTTAACAGTAACTTTGTTGAGTCTACAAGTGTGATTTCTACATGTTTTTGCACTCTTAGTGCAAGGAAACGAGTCGTCATCCAGTCAGTTTCCTGAAAATATAATGTGGAACAAACTATAGTTGCATTCTTTCAAGTTGATAGGGTGGTTGGAAGAAGTACTTTAAAAACAGGAATTACAATAAATGCCACCATTACCTCAGTAGAGTGCGTAACATATTGACCACAGGAGCAAAGTAAAATATTTTATGCAAAGAAGTTTGTTGTAAACAGCACGTAAATTCATTAGAGATTCCACAGAAGTAAGCTCTTTAAAGCTAAGAATTATTAAATAACAACAGTTATGTCCGTAGAACAATAAAACGACAACAGGACAGTCCCAATTTGAAACCATGCGTTAATAACCTGGTGGGGAAGAACACATTTGTGCAAGCTTAGTTATGCTTTTTAAGTTCATTAAGGCAGCTACAGAAATACGTTATTTACAGTCATAAATATATTTTTTTTTACAGATGTGAAAATTGAAAACTACCTGTCATTCAAACTAAAAATTAAGATTCGCTGTGTGGGAAATTGCACTGTTGTTACAGTTAAGTTAAAACTATGCTCTGCAACTTTGTTTTTATTTCTGCACCACGTTTATTGAAATATGCCTAATTTTTCGTGTTCATGGTGGCTGGGTGGTTGATGAGCGCAGTACATGATTGTGATGTAATTTAATGTAAATTTTGATTCTTAAGAACGCTTTTGAACATTGTGTGCAAGAAGGCTTAAGACGTCTATGCTAAAACCGCACTCAACTTCTTACTGGAGAAATCAGTTAAGGGCCGACTCTTGCAGACGCGATTGTTTGTGTTCTGGTGCAGAGAAAATAGTTCGTTAAAATAATGAAGTTTCACGATGAAATAACTCACGCAATTTATTCCTTTTTGTTGGTAAAAGGGGTTATTATTTTAATATAATGTGACACTTTATTCGGAGATATTAAGCGACCTGTTCCTATTTTGAAAATATGCACGTAGTTGCCATGGTTACGACAATGGTTACGGCTCGGAGCAGACGACGCGGTAGTTATAAAAAATGGCGGTCGTCTCTCCGCACAAATATTTTAAACCCCACTCCCAATGAAAGCCCTTGACATCATCGCAAAAGCAGACAGTAGTTAATGTTTATAGCAAACTTCGTCGACACCATCCAGACAATTCCGTAAGTAACGTGGCAAAGGATGTGGCAGACTGAACGAGCGATTCATGAGATGCAGTCTTCCAAATCAAAAAGGTATTTGCAACCAGCGCTGGTCATTTTACGCCGCCAGCCTGCAGAAGCGTCCTAACTCCGTTGGTACTCGAACTCGGCTAAAAATTTACGATGACTTCACACTTTCGGCAAAGAGACAAACGATCCTCGCAGTTTATAGACATTAAGGTACGTACAGTTCCCAGGTAAAATGATAAGAGCTGCCGTAAACGATGATGGTGGTTTGCCAAATTTTGGGCGGACGGCAATGGGCGTCGTGAATTGCTAGTGTTATTTCAACGTGCACGAAAACAATACGACATATACCGAATTGATGAACTTGCTTCACGTCATGGTCATACTATGTTCAATGTTGCCTTTGCTTCATTGTGAACCGCATTGAAATGACATCGAGCCAGATCAAGAGATTTATTGATGCAAATGATCGAACATTCAAACTTAAAGAAGTCCATGAACTTACACATAAGCACTTGCCGTAGTGACAACGGAAGGATGGGCCAAACTTGTAAAACACACTGAGAATGAAGAAAACAACTTGTGGAAAAGCGATGGGATAGCTGACATTTTTGTGGAACGAATCGCCTGTGATGTAAACAATTCAGATAACAACTCAAGTTCAACAAATGAAGACACAGACTGCTCAAAGTAGAACCGAAGATCTCTAAACATCAACTACTGTCTGCTTGAAAACGAAAGCTCTTTTCAGGGCTAAAAACTGTCCTTTTCAGAACTACAAAATCTTACGAAAGAGAAACTTCTCCCCCCCCCACTCCCTCTCTTTCCTGGAGAATTAAAAATATGTTTAACTCAATAATGAATAAATGCGCAGTAAAATCACGCATCCTCTCCTTATTTTTGCTGCATCCCATAACGTTTGCAATATTTACAAGGGCTTGACACGTAGTAGCAAAAAGGTGTCACAGAGGAAAGCCACAGAAAACAATTTGCAACATTTATAAATATGCTTTACTGACTGTAACAAATCCGTGTGACACAGGAAAGACAAAATGAAACTAAGCTCTTAAATAACCATACACCAAAATAAATATATATAAATAAATATTCTTAAAGGCGCTACCTTTCACGTAATACTTTACTGCATCATTCAGCTTGGTCATTTTACGTCGCCAGCCAAAGCATCCTAACTCGTATTTGTAATGCCATTTATTTCCTGTTTGTTTTTCCCGCTGAAAGACCGTTTGCTCACTCAATCAAATCTGTGAAAGTCTTGCAAGGAATTCACGTGTTGGATATTGAAAAATAAAGAGAGGACATTTACTTAAAAAAAGTTATTTAAAAATTAAATTATCAGGTTTTTAAAATGAAAAATTAATTTCAATAGCATTTTGAATAGCACAGAAAAATAAAAGCCGTGAAGGATCGTAGCCTACGTTGATGTATAGGCCTACTTGGATAGTTGAAAGTTCAAATCCGCTAAACCTCTTGCCTAATTTTAGTGAATGCGAGCTTAAATCCAAAAATAGGGCAGAGATGGCAAGTGGAAATGTGAAATGAATCCGACAATGGATTCAAAAGTTATCGTGCATACAGACGACGGACACCAGCAAAGGATGAAAAGCTCCTTTACTCTGCTTTGGTCCGCAACGTCAGTATATGTGAAAAAAAAACTTTAAAGGAGTTGAAGGCCAACGACAACGTCAGGTAAAGAAAATATTTATGAGTTTTAGAATAGCTGAGCGCGTAGGGATACGAACAAACGAAAATAGTACGTAAAACGGCTCTCTAACTATTCCTCCAGTCAGAAGTTGAGTGCGGTTTTAGTATAGTACAATACTATACGAGTTTGTAAAAAACATTACAATTACTGTGGCTTGTATTTCTACACAGCCAATCTTTAATGCGAACTGGTTGCAGTGTTATGCTGCCTGAAATTCACGACTAGTTGCATTCATTCAAGCACGTTTATGGGGTGTGGTTACCTGAAAACGTAAATTCGATCAGCGACTGGACTAGAGACGAAGTCTCTGACAGTCGGTGCCAGCCAATGTACTGTGTGCCAACCGCTTTACTTTAGTGGCTATTGGACTGCTTCAAGCCTTTCCTGGAAATTGACCCAATGAGAAGTAATACATCCGTGCTGGTGAGCCACTTCCAGTGATGCACAGTAGCCAATGTGCACCTCCCATCTTCTACAGAATGACGTCACTTCTGATCCAGTCTGTGCTGCTCAGATGTCGTATCCAATTTGCATGACTAGACCAGATATAATGGTCTGTGACGTCATTGCCGTTCACAAATAAACGAAAAAAAATTATTCCTTAAAATTGTAAAAACTTTTCACGGGGAAAAAATTCGAAATTCTCCCAAAAATGACAAACAAAAACACACCAAAATAACAATTGGGATCGATTCTACACCATGGAAAACCCGTAAAAGCATATATTGGACTTACCCACACACGCTTACCTGCAAACCAGCTTAAAGCCCCAAAACAGGAAACTTTAGTTCCTATCGCCATGATAGTTTACCTTTAAACTATGAATTAACCACTTTCATTTACAATTTTATTACATTTTACTTAACAAAAATATGCAAAAATATGTTCTGCCAATCTATAAAAACGGAGATGTGGCCGATCCTGGCAATTATAGATCAATATCTCTGGCGTGTGTCCCTTCCAAAATTCTTGAACGTCTTGTTGGTAAGCACATATTCCGACATCTTAAACCGTTAAACATCCTGGCAAAGAACCAATTCGGATCTGTTCCAGGGCGTAGTGCCACTTTACACCTACTCCAGTGTATGGACCACTGGACTCGAGCAAATGACAATGGCTCCCCTAGTGATATTATTTTTGTCGACTTTTCTAACGCTTTTGACTCCGTGGTCCATTGCAAACTGTTTTTCAAGTGAAACACAATGGCTTTGGAGGTGACATTTAAGAAATGGATGGAGTCCTTCTTGTTGAGTCGCAGCCAAACAGTTTGTGTCGGTAAGTCCGCCTCGAAAGTTATTCCTGTCACCAGTGGAGTCCCCCAGGGATCAGTCTTGGGACCATTGCTGTGCCTTATCTACATCAATGATCTTAAATGTCGTTTTGATGGCATTTCCATCCCTAAGTTCGCGGATGACGTTACAATTATAAAACCGTACATGACTACCAAGAATCTCGTTTACTTAGAAATGCTATTAAAAGGCTGTGGAAGCATGGTCCATTGCTTGGTAACTACCAATTACGTACGGCCAACAAATGTTAACTCCCACAATAAGGTCGAAAAAATGATCTCTTTTCTTATAATACTGGGGAAAAACTCTTAAAAATGAATGCTGCATTAAAGACCTTAATTCTCAACTTTCCCAATGAGGGTTGCCTCCCAGAGAAGCCCGTTGCTAGCCATACTGGGAAAACCGTCTGTCATAATTTTAATTATTTTTAATTTATTTGTTAAATATATCTTTCAAATACAGGTTGATTTGTCATACACGTACAAACGTAATAAAACTTTAATCTATTCGAGCCGTTTTGGCTCCCTGCAATTACACGTTTATTGTCTTACTGCTTCCCTTTTCATGATTCCGATGGACCATCATCATCGCACAACGACAAAAAAATCCAGTTAGCCAAAAAGGTTCGCTTTTTTATTTCTGTATAATTACTGATTCCGAAGTACCCCATCACCGTTTATACCACGGAAACTCAATACTGGATGGCGCCTTCAAACAACTTCTAAAAAAATTTAAGAGAAGTTGTGTTAAGGGTCTGTTCGTCGTTGAGTTTCCGCGGTATGAACTGTGATGGGGCTATTTGGAATCGAGTTACAATCAATAAACACGAGCACAGAGCCCTTCATCAAACAAGCAATAACAATGCTGTCTTTGTGTTGACATTGTTGCACGCACAGTCGTCTTCAGCACTATTTGTGCTTTTTTACAGTCACGAATCGAACAATATTCGGTTGCTATTAGCAGGATAACCAACGGTGTCTCAACAATTTGTTGGCAGAACTCAGTCGACGGCATTGGTTATCCTATGCGAAATCATTATTTTGAAAATCCATTTGCTTTTAAAATTACCAGCCAAACAACCTTAACCCTTTTCATCCAGGGTACTCAAAACAACACTCAATTAGTTTCTGTCACCATTTTCATGAATATTTCCTCCCCTAATTATTGTGCAGACAAAACAATTTAAAAGTTGCATAACGATACGGAATTCCTCTTTTCTAAATATGCACTTTCCCTGCTTGGTCAACAATCCGGAATAACACTAAAATTCCAATCTGCCACCTTTTCTTGTACAAATTAAAAATTTTGATTTACACGAAAAAATGGTTTAGCAGACAACCCTACTTGTCAATTTAGAATTCAGCGCCACAATTTTTTATTTTGACTTTTACACAATAATTAAAGCCAGTCACTAGTGATCTACTTGTACGACAATTACATCTTATCAGACGAACAAAGCTTCATTCCTCAACATTCCCATATTTTTTAGAGGCAGAGGGCAGTTGACAAACTTTTAAATGAGGGTAAAGCTCAAAATATCAAACTTGCTAATAACTAAAATTGCCCTCCTGTTTGTCTGGTTTCTACTTAATTAGTGTTCACATTTATTTATATGAAACAAAAATATTTCCACTCCCATATTTTGTGCGTCAAATAATTTGACATTTGTAGTATTTTTCCATCTTTATTTCGACATAGCTTTACTTTTCTAAAGTCGACCTCTTGGGGTAAACGTATTTATTGTAGTCTTGCTAAAGTTTATAAACCTCTCTCAGATATCAGACAAGGCAATGATCCAAACGAAAGCTGCAAATCACAGGTTTTATTTTCCCGACCTTCATTTTCATTTCGTTAAGTCTAGGCGATGAGGCATTCTTACGGCTTGCTGCAGTATCACGTTCGAGCAAATCTCCGGGTTTCAGAGCCAGACTGTTCTGACAAGTTGTTGAATGCACAATACTCTTAATTGTTTTTGTCAAATTATTGCATGAAAAGGCTTCACTATATTCACAGCACCATCGTCACTAACAGCAAAGTTTGAAAGGTTGACCTGACTCCTCCCTCACCATTCTGCTTAACAGCCCATAGACCTGAGGTGTCAGCCATGCTAACAGGGAGATGTGGCCACTACACGGGGTCTCCTAAATATTTTTCTAATAATATTGCACTTTGTCACAACATACTCGATGAAGGGCTCACTCAATGACAGTGATGAGGACAACACATTTCTAAATGCTTCCATAGTTGCAGCCACGTGGACAACAAAAATTTAAAATTTTTGTAAATCTGCGGGTTGTGGGGATTGCAAAGGAGTATGTTTTTGATATTTAGTCAGTATTTAGCACAGTATATTGGGTGAAAATTTCACAGAGTACACCTTCCTACTATTATAAACCAAATGGGGCATTCACATTTCCCCAAATCACAAAAATGCAGGGGGATGAGAGCAGTTTAGCTATATAATTTTATTATAGAAAATGTTTATTAGAGAAACTCGGTTGTGTAAACTGATAATTCAGTTTAATTTAAATAACTGAATAAGCCTATCCCCTTGAGCCTTATATGCCGGATCATGCAAAAAACGTGCTGGACTCTTCCAGATATTTTAATTCAGTTTAAACATGGGTAAATGTAAGGCTTGACAACACTAGTCAGTTTACACTACCCATTACCACATTTGCAAGATGCAGAATTTTTTTCCAGATGCATTTGGCTTCCCAACACCGATTATAAATATGTACTTCTCATTCAAATGGTTCATGCTAGTCCAGATTCCAATCAGAAGTATTTTATTACAAAAGTGTAATACTTGTAAACATTATTATTAGAAAAAAATATTGTTAGGTCCATGGAAGTGTTCATAGAGTCAGTCTCATTGCACTAAACGGACAGCAAATGTTAAGGACTAACGTTGTGAAAATAATTGATTCACTACTATGAGAAAAATAACAAAAAGCCGGTGACCAGACTGTTACTCATCCCACGACCCTCTTGGCTAGGAATACACCATACTGTGCTACAAGGGAGAGTTACCCATGGCTAGTTATGGGTTCGACTTCCAGTTGAGACAGTTGTTTTTTTTTTTTATTTCCAATAAATATAGCTTTCCTTCACATTATCTTTTCGTACTCCTATCTTAAAGCAAAATATATATTTGCAACCACGAATATGTTTGCAAAAATGAAGGTACAGCAACTTACCCAAACTTACAAACAGCCATTGTAGCATTTGGGGACTGCTATAACTCGCGTTTGTTTATATCTTTACACTGTTGTTTTACTTCTCTTCATCCCACAAACTTCTTTGCACACGTCTGTGTTAACTGTAAATCCTACTCAATGAGCACAAACAAGTTTTTTGGGAGAAATTTCGTGCATTTAGCTGAATTACTAGGAAAATTAGTGGCACTAACATTACTCTCATAAAAGTTAAGAAGTTCTGTTGTTTATAGTGTTACTGTGTGCAGTGGAATAGTTTATTTTACTTTGAGTGTACTGATCATTAAACTTTAAGAAGAATAGCAATATTTCCAATGTTTCTTTATTGTTGTAGGGAACAGTGCAAGGCTCAAATGATCCTTCAGATCTGAGATATCTCTAGGCAACTACAACTTTGAACATAGTAGATGTGATCACTGGATGGACTCGGGTACGCATTCGTAAAATACCCATGCGATTGAACTAACAGTGTGTTTTCTTTGAAATAACTTAACAAACAGCTTTCATAATGATGTGGTTGTCAGTCTAATGCAACTATCAAACATAGTATACTCAGTAATAATAAAGTGTCCCTTACTGTGCCACAATAGCGGTACCAGAAAGTGAACCGTTCTGTAGCATCAATGGCTCACTTTCGGTAAAGGCAGCACTTCCAGTTTTAGGTGAAAAAACCCTGTCTGGACCCATCAGTATTTTGTCTTGGGTTTGAATCTCGGGTTCATATTCGGATTAAAGTGTCCGAATTATTGTGTCTTCGGATTATTGTGTCTTAGATTCGTTAAGCATGTAAACAGACAATGATATTCTCAGTTTTGTTTTAATAGCACATAGACACAACATACTTTTAATTCTAGTTTCGTAAAACTTTTCCCAATTTTATTTGCTGTGTTTCTTTTTTAATTTAGGATTGCTATAAGTGGCCTCTTTTGAGCCCTTGCATCTCCTTTTCACTTTTATTTGAGTGAATAGATTGCTTTTATAATATTATATTTTATTAATTGGGCATTCACGCACCCTTCAATGTCTACACTTTAGTTTACAACAGTCGGACCCGTCAGTGGACACCGTTCAATGCCAAAAGTATGTCTGCATAATAGCTACAACCATGCCATACAAAATGG
>JAHWFP010259419.1:0-11240 GCA_023313725.1 Lithobius niger | reverse complement strand
CCAGGTGGATTTTGTCCGAATACCGACAATACAGCATAGTTCTGCGTCTTACCACTGTTAATCTTCTCGCATGGTTAGACCATAGGAGTTGATTGTGTTTTAGTGGATAAGCAACTTGACTAAACCGGAAGTTTAAGAGCGCGGCGTCAAAGGACGTACCGCCACGCCAATCGGCACTCGCGGCCGCGCGATCGGAAATTTACACCCAACGCACTAGGTGTAATCCATCTAAACCATCTTTCAACATAGCGGAGAAAGCAGACGACGCCTAGTATAACGCGGTACTAAACTGGTATAACGGTACTAAATTAGATTTAGTAATTTATTCAATTTTTCTGCTGCTACGACATTTTAACTTGGTTAAACGTATTGTTGTCACAAGAAGATGACTCATTCTACACCGGTTTTCTTGCAAATGTCATGCATTCATAAGCACCCCGTCTCGTGTTACAAAAATACGATATTTACTTCCCCAACAATCGGCGTTAAGGTTTCGTTCGACTGTCAAACTTTGTTACAAAACACAATGGCACGTAACGCCTGGCAATATAACAATCTCTTATCTTACCTACGTTTGATACATCATAAACAATGTAGTACAGGGCGTAATTTACAGAAAATTCCACCGCCTACGAGCGGATCAACCGCGAATACCTCATGGCGGCTTGGTCAGGCGGAAGTAGCAGACGCGCTTTGTATTCTGGGTACATTCGTGAGTCACGCTTGCCATCGAAGACTACGCACTTCGGCTATGCATTTGAGCTGGGAGTTGCTTATCCATCAAACACAATCAACTCCTATGGTTAGACCACTGACCATTAGTTGGATCTGCTGTGCGTAAATGCAACATTTGGTTATTGGGCTCACTGGGCTGGTGACAATCAGCAGACAAGTCTTTAGCTTGCTGGGTACCACACAAAGTGTATATTATTATGAGAAACAAAACCCACATGGGTGAAACTATCATATTGAAGTCCGCCAGTTTGGGGTGCATGATATTACAGGCGTCCATATTGAGGCGTCATTTTTGTGAATACTTTGCTCCTTAAGTTCAGTTGGCCTTATTTATTTTCTCAGTAGAGCCAGTTTTTTTTGCCTTAACTTCTTAACCGTTGATCAGATCGAAAAACAAGCCTAAAACAAAATTAAAATTTCTTCAGGAAAAGTCCTATTCAATTTTGACGTAAAGTTAACCCTTATGGCCCAAATTTGTCATTTTATGCCATAGTGACGGAAAATAATGCATTTAGTATTACAGTGATAGCATTCCTGGCTATGCGCCTTTGCTTTTACCTTTATAATTACCTTAGACAGACGTATTTAGACTGTTCTGAACGGTTGTGATGTATTCTTTACATCAGTGCTAGTCACAATTGTCTATCGTAAATAGAGACCGTCCTACGTTCATTGAAAGGTGTTGTTGTAATGACGTAGCGGTGAAAGAATATGCAGATTTTCGATTTTAAAGTGCTCCTATGAATTATCTAAATACCCTAGACGGACATACTTAGGCTCTTCTGAAAAGTGGGGATGTATTCTTTCCAGCAATACTAATCACAGTTGTGTATCTTAAATAGGGATCGCCCTGTGCCCATTAGAAAGGTGTAATACCGTACACTGTAGTGGCGAAAAATAATGGAGATTTTTTATTTCAAATTGCTCCTTTGAGCTATTAATAAGCCTAGAACGACATAGATAGGCTCTTCTAAAAGGTGGTGATGTATTATTTCTATCAATGCTAATAATAATTTCGTATATTAAATAGGGACTGTTGTACGCCCATTGACACGTGTTGTAGTAATGGCGTAGCAGCGAAAGAGTATGGTGATGTTCGATTTCAAAGTCTTCTTACGAGTTATCTAATTATCCTTGATAGACATACTTAAGCTCTTCTGAAAGGTGGTGACGTATTCCTTCCAGAAATGCAGTTAGGTATGGTAAATTTAGATAATAGGAACACTTTGCAATCGAAAATCACCATTCTCTTCGCTGCTACGGTATTATACCAACACCTTTCAATGGACGTAGGACGGTCCCTATTTAAGATACACAATTGTGATTAGCATTGATGGAAAGAATACATCACCACCTTTTAGAAGAGCCTATGTATGTCGTTCTAGGCTTATTAGATACCTCATAGCACCACTTTGAAATAAAAAATTGCTATTTTTTCTCTTTTCGCTACTATGGTATTACACCAACACCTTTCAATGGGTGTAGGACGATCCCTATTTAAGATACACAACTGTGATTAGTATCGCTGTAAAGAATACATCTTCACCTTTCAGAAGAGCCTAAGTATGTCCGTCTAGGGTACTTAGATAGCTCATAGGAGCAATTTAAAATGGAAAATCTGTGTATTCTTTCGCCGCCACGTCATTACAACAACACCTTCCAATGAACGTAGACCGGTCTCTATTTAAGATAAATAATTGTGACTAACATTGATGGGAATAATACATCACAACCTTTCAGAACAGCCTAAGTAAATCCGTCTAGGGTAATTATAAATGTAAAAGCAAAGGTGCATAGTCAGGAATCCTATCACTGTAATACTAAATGCATTGTTTTCTGTCAATATGGCATAAAATGACAAATTTGGGCCATAAGGGTTAACTTTACGTCAAAATTGAGTAGGACTTTTCCTGAAGAATATTAAATTTTGTTTTAGACTTGTATTCTGTGTTTTTTGATCTGAACAATGGTTAAGAAGTTACAGCAAAAAAACAGACTTTTGGCCACCGATTTTGACCTTTGACCTTCATTAAAAAAAAATTCACCAAAGATGCCAGGGTGGCATCATCCAAAGTCTGACTAGGGGCGTGTAGAATGTCAACTTTCTGCAAAAAAAAACTTTTGTTATACCTCACTGCAAGGTTCGGCCAATCTTCTACCCGGCTATTTTTGCTGTAAGACTTACCATTTAGGCTCTTCATGGAGTAAATAGTAGCCACAGTCGAAAATAAGGAATAAATAACAAGGGAAATACTGCTATGGTATCACCATTTCATTACTACGGTTACTCAGCCCCTCCACCACTTCACGGCTGTGGTATGTCGGAAGGGATAGGGGTTAGAGGCTTTTCGGATTTGGGAAGTTTGGGGTAAATATTATTAAATTATATGGAAGGGGATTGGATGGTTTGGCGGGTTAGACATGTAATTAAAATTAGGGTAAGGGTACGACCGACTTTCCAACATGATTCAGTCTAAGCGTCATTATCTGACATGTTCCTCGAAGTCTCAATTGGTATAGCCGACCAAACCGTTTAGATAAGCAGGATAATTTAGGATCTCTTATCTTTCTCTGCTACACGTTTGGCACGCTTAGCTGTCGCTTCTCTAGCTCTCACCTCCCGCGTTTGTTGTTCCTCCCAACTCGTGATATTGCCTTCGTTTTGCAGCAGCCATCTTCTTGCGTTTCGGTGCGTACCTCTCCCTCTCTCTCAACCAATAAGCCTTTCGTCTCTTATCCCGCTCGTTTAACTTAACCATTTGTTCGGCATCTCGCTTGGAGGGGACACCTTCAACTCGTGCTGCCCACTCTTGCCCTCGCTACCTGATGCCTTACCCCATGGTCACGCTTCTCAATACCTTACCCTCACAGTCACGCTTCTCCATCTACACCAAATCACTTTCCAGATCCACATCGGAGTCGGAGTCGGGGTCCTTCTCCCCCATTGTTACCTGCACAGAGTTCCATAGAGTCCATAGGCAAAGGTGTAGATCTCCGTTTGCCGTCGTAGGGTGAAAGCAACGACTTTAATACTACGTCGGTTACGTCTCCGGCTGCGAATCGTGACCCAGGAACCCTTCTCAATGGTGTGTTGCTCTAAATATTGTACGTAATAATCGTGTGTCAAGTACGAATGCTCTATCGATACCTTTAACTGTCTGCTTTGCCGTCTCTGTGGTGATGTTCAAGTACATCTTGGACGTCAAACCGATGAACTCCTTCACTGGAACAACACCTAATTCATCTTTAAATTTACGAACAACTTGCTTGTTATCAACACTATATTATATTCACGGTCGTAATTAGAGGTGTCAAACCACTCACTCCGATCCTTTGCCATGTCTGTATAGATGTCAGGTGTTACAATGGAGTAGAACAGGCTGTCTGTATCCGTGAACAAAAGTGAAGCTCTCTCTCCATACTTTGGTTTGATGTAATTGTAATGGACTGTAACATTACAATTTGGAGAGTTCTAAAGTGGTGGAGCCTGAATAAATGGGGAGATCACAGTCAATGGTGCGTGCTTTTAGCGGTACAGAAACAAGGTTATTATTAGGGATTTGCAAGGAGTCTGCGTGTGGGAGAGAAGTATACTTCATCATCTTTTCTACTTTAGTAGAGAGCTTAACGGACAGCCTGTTCTGCTTCTGTTCGAGAGGCTTCCCAAAAACCGAGTTTTTCTCCAGTTTATACAGGTTCTTTTCAAAGTCATGAAAAGAACCTGTATAAACTGAAGAGATATTCGCCAGGAGAAAAAGCGGCCTGCTTTCGTTCGGTGTTCTCGTCAATGTATGGCTGAAACCAGGTCTTTTATGAGAAGCTGAGAATGCGCCTGATGAACCATTCCTTGTTCATGGTAGAATTTTAAATTACTGTAGTGTACAATGTATTTTCGTTTGTGAAGGAGGTTGGATGCTAACTTGGTAGTAGGCTTTATGTTGTGTCCTATTTCCTCAGTTACCCTATTGGAGAACTCTGATACCATCAAAAGGTCAATGTTCAACGATTCTGGAGCTAGAGGGTAATAGTTATTTGCATCGTGTAGCTCGAATGGGTAGTCGAGGTCCACCTCCAGAATTTAACCATCTGCAACCAAGAAGACATCGAAATTTCTAATCTCTCGTTGAGTGTACCACATAAAGTTACCATACGGTCACTTTTGTATCATGGCCCACCAGGAGAGGTTGTCGGGGGACAGGTAGATGAGGAAGGATGTGGGGTGCTTGGGATCGAACGCCTCGGGGAAGTAGTGGTTGTTTGCAGTGGCATAGCGTTGTGCGGTATATTATAGCCCACCTCTGATGCCTGACGTTATGAAATTGTGTTTATCAACGTGAGTGAAGATTCCTAATGTAGCTTTGGTTTGTCGCAGAGCAGCTCCCCAACTGAAACCGGGCTTGAAGAGATAGTAGCAAGCAGGGGTCTAGACGAAATATTTGAAGACAGAGAGAACGAAAATTTTCAAAAACTTCAGCTAAGAGGTAATCATCCGTTAGTTGATAAATGGTAGGGTGTGTGGGAAAAACTTTGACTGCTAACATACTCCGAATGATCAGTGCGTGATTCATTCCTCCTTGTCGATGCCTTCTTGTCTGACTTTGGATTAAAAAGTTACCTAGGTGGTAATTCCGTCACATTGAACACGTCCATTCCAGTTACGTGCTCGTATGGGTAGTGTCCTTTCTGTGTTAGCAAGGTCAATAAGGTGTCTGTGTCAGGCAGAATAGTAGAAGTGTTGGTCGGTTGAGGTGATTGAACTGTAGTCTAAAATGGGGGGAGTTGTGAACAGTTCGTGAAGAGAAGGTCATTCCAGTCCAGTTCTGAGGATGGAGAAGGCTCCATCCACGATCTTCAGGTTGGTAACGAGCGTCACCAGGGAAGAGGCCAAGAAATTCAGGCTGTTGATGAACCTGAGTGTGATGACGAGAGTATTTTTTGGTAAATTTGGTAACAGATAGGGGGTTTTCAGATTCACAATATATATATGGCACACGTCCACACTTTCCTTAAACTTCTCGGCGACCGAAATCAGTAGGTGCATATCGTAGCCTTTCAAGTTGTGAAAGACTACTAGGATGACGCTGGTCTGTCTCGCCGACAAGGTGCATTTGTTATGACTTGCACCACGTATTTGCCGGGAAGAAAATCGTTGTGATCGCACACTTTCATCTCTTCCCTCTCTTTCTTCTCCGAATTGTAAGACCCCCGGTAACAGCCTTGTCTGCAGTAGCTACAGGTGCTGGCGAGTGAGAGGACAAGGTTTGGAGATGATGGCATCATATTTCAGAGCCCTTTCCTCGATGGATTTCATAAAATCTTCTACTGCATCCAGTCTGAAGTAGTATTTGCATTAACGTTCTCCCCTTCTGGTCCGATGACTACATAACCGTAACTGTAGGGGAAATGTTTGGAAATGGATGCGGTGGAACTGGTGGTTGGATGGGGAAGAGGTACCAATGCAGGTTGGAGAAGGCACTCGAAGTCGGCATATATCACCCAGGGATGTTTATTCTGCCTAATAAAGTGTTAGAATTCGAGTATATTGTGGACGGGTTTGGAGAATTTTAACCGTTGTGCTGAATTCAATGAGAAACACTCGACACAATGTTTGTGGAGGGTGACTTCACGAGTGAAACCTGAGCAGCAGTTGCGACAGAAAAAAATCTTGTGATGACGAATGCCGGTATATTGAAAGAAGCCATCAAAGCCCATGATGATGCAGTTATGAAAGTTTGCTTTGCCATCTTTTTTGTCTTCCACTAGACAGAGCAAGTCGATGACGGTGTAGGCGACTATGGATTTGCAGAGTCTGTGGCCGAATTCAGTTGTGTAAGCGATCACATTGATGGCGAGACCGCTGTTCTTGGCTTCTAACTCATCAATTTGCTTCAATCCCACCGGGTACCATAACGATGAATGGTTGATGGTTTCCAGTCATTGAGTATAGTGTTGGGGGTCGATGACAAAGCTTCGATGCTTTGCGGTCAAAACTGAGTACAAGAAGCATTTGTTTTCGATGTTCACCACAAACTGGTGCTTTTTACCTAGCTGTGTTGGTAAGGGAATATAAGATGAGGCACGGAAGGGGTCGTACTTGCTGATCTTGATACGAAGAGCCACCAAGGAATCGACGACGTGAAGGATCTTTTCATAAGATTCTTCCACCAGTCTGGAAACGTCATGAGCAGAGGGAATGTTAATATAGGAACGCCAAAACCCGAAATTGATGATTTTCCCGGTTCTGAAGAACATCACTGTTAAACACAGATGAAACTTGTATGAAATTAAGGAGAATGTGCAGACGAAAAGTAGTCAAGTGATGGCGGGTTTCAGGCAAGCAGGACATGAGGCGTAGAGGATCGCGGAGGAGAGATGGATAGCCCCCATCATGCACAAAGCCCTTCTCGTAGCAGCAAAAACTACCGTCAAAGGCATCTTCTCAGATTGGTGGTTCAACCTTGGACTAACAACTCTCTTCGAAATGGCTGAGTCATCACCACAGCTGCCATACACAGCCCGTGTGCCCGATACTGTTAGGAGACTGGCAGTGCGACCTTGCGTCATAGGAGATCGAACCTATTTACTAAGGGTTTCCCAAGTTTTCCCTCGCGTTACATGAGTGAGGTGATCTACGGTGACACACCACCAACGGATTTCAAGATGGAGCTGCGATCGCAGCTGCAGAAGGTCGGAACACTACTGAGCTTGCAGGCAGCCGTATGTGACTCGTCCATCTCAAAGAGAGAGTAGTTAGTCCAAGGTACCACTATACAATCTTCGCATTCCGTCTCCTCACAGACCGAATGTTGCAGGGCTTGCCGAAAGTCATCGGTGGGATCTTCTGAGTGGTGGCCATGATGATTTTTGAAAAGATGCTTGATTAAATGTGTCTGTGATGGGAATACAACAACACAAAACGCACGGGTGAACGTTGATTTGGTAGACATTATCGAAATCTAGAACAACAGAATAAATAACGACATGTCTAAGCCTTTATACGTGTATGCAAAAAAAAATCCTAAATGTTTGAAGAATGGACATGGAGTCATTATTAAGATTTTCACGGTCATTTACTCAGTAAATCCAGATTATCCATCCACCTGTTAAATTTAGTGTCATCCTCCTTCCACTTAACCAAGTAACTGGTCTTATTTTCCGTCTTCCTAGTCCGTAACACCTTCTCTACCAAAAAACAGGTATCGCACACCCGTCTTTTGCAACTCCCACTCGTAAAAACCACCTTTTATGCTTTTCCCCACCATAACCCTAAAGAGTAAACGTGACTTGTTTGTCTTTCTTACTTTAACCATAGTGTAAATTTCGTTGGTCCAGTTCTGTAGGTAGCCCTTATCGAACACTCCCTTAATGTGTGATATACGGACTTTGAATTTACCCTGTTTTAGCCGTTTGGGAAGGACCGGATTTGAAAGCTTAACTTTATCACTATTTACATCTTTAGGCCTTGCTCTAATGGTTCTATGCACGGAACTGTTGTACTTGTGCAGAAGGATGGGAAGCAGATCTATCCATTTTTACCTGCGTCTAAGGATGAATTCGCGCCACATCAAAGTCTTTAGCGTCTGATTAAAATGCTCGATCACGCTAGTACCTGGAGTTGGCATCAGTAACACCTACAGCAGACTTTGACTTAAGCGGTTCTGCGCAAATTTGCAAATTTGCTGTACACGTCTATCTGGATGAGTAGGTATTTGTAACCTCTGTTGACAGGGGAATGCAGTATCATGTTGACTAAATATATCAGCCTCAGATTGTTAACGAATGAGGCTTTAGTCTTATGCCTAGGATAACGCCTGCATGATGGTTTGTGGAGTTCTTTGGCTAGGGAACTGTTTTAGACTGTTAAATTATTTTTTAAAAATCATTTATTAATTCTATATTTTTTTACTGATCTGTTCCAAACTGCCCTGTGTCTATCGGTTAAATCATTGCTGTTGTCATAAACTATATCGTGTTCTTTACAAGCTTCACAGAGAGCATTGATCCCCGTATCTCTCCTCTAGCTAACTTTTTACCCAGTTTCGTACCAGCTCCACAAAATTTATAGCTGGGAATTTGTAATTCAATGGGTAATTTATTTATCACCGTGTTTAACAGACCTGAACTCTTTGTAAAAAAATTTAGATGATTGGATAGTCGATTTACCGTGAAGCTTCTGAAACTGCACCTAGTTTTTCCCATACACTTTGCATTTACCCATTAGGAGTTGGGGTTTATTTGATGTTGTGATGGTAACTGGAACCACAGTACCGATAACCTATAGCTTACACTTGAAACAATACATCTTAAATATGTATTGTTTTATTAAACTAAAAAAGTATTAAATATTTGTTATATTTACTTAAAAAAACTGAATATAATAAATCAAATCAGTCCTTTGGTACATATCAACTTAACTATTACAATGAAAATTACCAACTATGATTTCTTGGACGAAACCACCTTCGAGAAAAGCAAGAAGGGAGATGTGCCTAAATTCTCCAAACAACTTTGGCATGGTTTGAGAACGAATCTAAAGCCCGGTCTTCACGTGGCGTCTTAATCTTCGGTGTCTTGCCTCGTTTGCCTTTAGGGCACCGAATTCGTGTAGTCGTCCCCCAGACGCCACGTGTAGACCAGGTCGGCAACATAGACGCCGAGCTCGGCGTCTTGAACCAACTGGATGGATAAAGACGCTGTGCTCGGCGACACAATCCTGCCTTCGGGCAGCAGAGGGGGACCAGTTAACCAATAGGAACATAGGACTTTTATCAGATAACGAAAACTCCGCCAAATTCAAGTTGTTCTCATGACAACCAGTTGACACGCGGATGACAAGGAGTAGTAGTGGCGCCTTGTGTACACGGTAAATCGCCCGACTCTTTTCGAGGTTTTCATACCTCCCCCAAGCAAAAGAGGGAAGATGCCAGCGACTAAGACGCCACGTGAAGACCGGGCTTTACTCTTAATCTCATTTGCAATGATATTTGGCTGGACTACAACAGACTCTATGTCTGTTCCAAATCCCTCACTCAAAGCAAGTACGAACGGCTGAGGCAGGCCTTCAAAGAGACTTGCCCCGAAGAGCAGTGCTCTGTCTGAGCATGGAAGAGATACCATTACCTGAACAACTGTTAGATGGCCCTGGCAACAAGACTGTTTTCATATTCGACGACTGCATGATAGAAAAGCAGGATAAGATCGAGAGCTATATGCCCTGTTGACGTCGGGCTAATGTAGACGTCTTTTACGTGTGTCAGACCTGCAGCAGGATACTAATAGGGTGATAAGAGACAATATTAATGCCTTGATTCTGTTCAGGCAGGACAACACTAACCTCAAACACAAGCACATCTACAACAATGGCCGTGTCAGTATGGCTCAGCGGTAGGTCCTCGGCCTTTGGTTTCAAAGGATCGATTACCCGCTCAGTCAGTCTGACATGTAAGCCCAAAAGGCAACGGAAATAGGTTTGCATCTATAGACAGTCACGTTGGGTGTGACACGAGTTTCAAAGAGTCATAGGGAAATATGTGGGGTGTATTGGAATTCTGACCCCCATACCCTGCATGTTACAGATGCATGTTGGATTAGACAGGAAAAACGTGTTTGTGACGACCCAATCATGCGTTTGTGGTGAACTCAAAATTTGGGTTACCAAGAACATGATTGTGTTGACAAGAACGTAATTGTGTTAAGAAGCACTTGTGTGTTTATGTTGATACAAATTTTTGTTTACACAAATAAGAGCATTTGTTGTGCATTTGTATGCTGCAATCAAGTTAAATTGGCAATGATTATGCAGTACTGTTGAGTGCGTTGGTCTCGGTGTGTGCGTTGGTCGATGAGGGTTTGGCCAGGACCTCTGTGGAAGTCAGACCGGAATGCGTGCTTTGCATCTGTGCCTGAGAGTTCTGTTAGTGATAATTCGGATGTGTGGCTCCCTGTCGGTGTTGGATTATCAGAAGGTAGTGACGTTTGCAATGTTTCTGCTTTGCAGTACATGAGTGGTGGAGTGAATTCTGGTCCCTTGTCGGCTAGTTGGTCCAGTGATGTGGGGATATCTAAAGGTCAAGGTTATGAGCTCTGTGGTTATTTCAGCGAGTGCAGTGATTCCGGCACCTTGGGAGGGGAAAATGAGCTGCTGGAATTGCAAGTGTCCCCGTAGTTGTGCCATAACCTAACCTTTCATTCGTTATTTGGAAGTACTTGGAATGTCAGGGGTGTGGGAAACAAGGGAGTGGCTTTAGAAATTTTAGGCTTCAAGGTCGAAATTTGTAGGGTTAACTGAAACCAGGTTACCTTCTGGAGTTGCCCCGTTTATGAGAGGTTTTGTTGGTATTGCCAATCTGGGTGGTTTGGGGGTAACTGTCTACATTAAGGACTGGGTACCCTCCCGCCTTTCCTCTGTGCTGGGGTATTGGTGTTTGTGCGTTTCGGGTGTGGTGGGGCTCTGTGTTGATTATAGAGCTGGTCCACATTACTGGGCGTGGCGTGTCTCCCGACAA
>JAHWFP010259417.1:139129-196228 GCA_023313725.1 Lithobius niger | reverse complement strand
GTACCACGTTTCTCATATTTTTAATGAACGTCGTTTATTTAAAAAAAGGTTTAATGTTAAATGTTAAGGGCGCAAGTCATTGTCAGAATTATTTTTAATACAAATTATGTAAACTGCATTTCTGCAATCTCAGTTTTCGAGAAACATGAGTATTTGTTATTAATTTTTGAAATACCCTATTTGTTAGATTTTAATAAATTTATTTTGCTAAATGATTTATCTTCACGTTGCTATTTTTATCTCAAGCCAACTCAAAGTGTATGCCTAGCTTAAAAGAAATCTCAGGATGTTTTGATTTCAGCTAGCCTAAGCGTTATTTATCAACTTCTAGACGGGAAAACGGCCAAAGCCTAAATTTGTATTATTTTTATTTGTGAAGGAAAGGTTTTAACCCCCCCCCCCCCCCCCACAACAAAGTTGAAAGTTGGCCACCTACTTTGGCCAACTGTTGGCCAGGCTTTGTGCCAAGTCGGGCCACACACCAGGGCAATAAATTCATTTGTGGCTTTGGCCTATTTGTCTTCCCCACGTGTTGGGCCAACATGTCAATAATTAGCTAGGGCCTAATAGTTTTGACCAATTATTGGCCAGGCTTTGGGCCAAGTTGGGTTGCCCGTAGAGCATTAATGAATTCGACAGTGGCTTTGGCTACTTTGTCTTCCCCACGTGTTGTGTTAATGGTTTAATTTAGGTTAATTATCTTTAACCCACCGATATATCGGTATCGGGATATCGGTATTGGATCGGCACAGTATCTGCACAATATGCCATCCTGACTTTATTATTATTAAATAATCAAAGCTTATCATTAATTAATAGCAACGTCCATTAGGCCATTAGCCTACTTAATTAACTCCATGCACTCATAAGGAGTAAGTTATAACAAGCGCACCTATCCTGACTGCTAGTTCAACCTGGTGCACTTTGGCCAGAAGCCAAGCCATGAGCTATTCAGACCCGACTTATAACTCAGTGGTCCCAGACTGGCTCAAGTCCATCCTGTTCACACTGGCCAGATCCAGTTCCAACCAGTCCAGCCGGGACAAGCCTAGACGTGTTCAAGGGCGAGCCCAGACACGTTCAGCCTTATCCTAATACAGGATCAGTTAGAGCTCTGGGGTATATAACCAAGTCCCCAGAATATATAAGACTTGGACTTCAACTCTGATACTGAAAGGCCACCATGCACTGAGCACCCCTGATCAGGGACCTAGATGTACCTAGATGTACAAGTTAAGTAGAAGTGAACATTAGTAGAACTTAGAATAGTTATTGGACTTAGAATAGTCATGAGTATTAGCTAGGACTTAGAATAGTCACAGAGCTTAGGTATATAGTCAGCTTAAATATATTGGACTTAGAATAATCCACCCAAAACCAAAACTGGTAGAAAAACCCGCCAAGTTTCCAAAAACGGTCGGCCTTTGAAGGTAGTGATATCATTCCACCAGGGAAAGGTCGCCAAGGTTAATCCTATTAGCCAAGTTAATCGCACATACTAATAGTTCGAAAGTTAAATGAAAACTAGAAGATGCTACTAGCGGTAGCAATCTTCAAGTTTTCATTTAACGTTCAAAGTATTATTCGATGCGATTAACTTGGCTAATAGGATTAACCTTGGCGGCCTTTCCCTGGTGGAATGATATCACTACCTTCAAAGGTCAACCGTTTTTGGACACTTGGCGGGTTTTTCTACCAGTTTTGGTTTTGGGTAGATATCACAACTTTCATAGGACTGTGAACGTACGTAAGGTTACACCGTCTGTTTAAGATATTTCAATCCCATTTTTGCACACACTGACTAACAATCGCTGATTTCCTTTGCTTCGCTCACTCAATCAGCACATCCCCTTCAGTTGTTTTGTTTCTCCCTGCACCTTCCCCTTAATTTTTCAAGATTTCGTTCACATTTAGTCATGCAGAAACCTCCGAAGGTCGCTGTTACTAAAACAGAACAGAACAGCAGAACAGCAGGGATATTAACAAAAAAACCATTAGCTCGTGTATGCTCGTATTGTTGCGTAACCATCATCTAATGCGCTCCCTTTATTCTTACGCAATCCACGGCAACGTTAATGTTTCTTTATTTTGTCCTTCGTTACAGTTCAGTTTTTAGTTCGTCCAGGCCTTTACAATAAATCTAAGGACCAGTCTTGATTGTTCAAGTCATTGTTGCCTAAAGTCTTTGGTTGCAACTTGGAAAAGAAACGAAATTTAAATTCGCCCATGGCGAATTTCAAAACCCTCCCACGCATTTGTCCTGACCCCTACAACCCGCAAACCAACAAAAGGACCATCCTCAGATCACCTTGCATCCGTGTGCAAAAGTTCAGGTTCGTAGGCCTTCTCAATTTTGCGCTAGCCATGAGCAAAAAGTCTATGGGATTTAACAAGGGAAAAATCTTATTAGCTAGCCAGCTAGCTAGCTAGACAGTAACATAAAAACAACGTTATTGACGCATCTTTTTCTCTATGATTGGTGGACACTCATCCTTTAAATTTTTGTTTTTCTTAATATCTGACCCTTCCCCTTACATTTTCCATAATTTGAAACATTTCTGTCGCATTGGGATTTATCCTCAACATGCCAAAATATGCTTTCAGTTGCTTACAGTTAACAGACACATGTCTGCTAGTGAGCCGCCTTTTTATCACTAACAATCAATTGTTAACAATCGGATGTCTACAATGGGATAATGTACTGTTACTTGGCGGCGACACACTAGCATGTGTCTAGATCAAGGTATGACACTGGACTTATAGTCAGTGTGGCAGTTAAACTACTAGACATTACGCCTAACACTGGCAAGGACGCACTAACATCTCCAATAGTGTAAAGCCCCAGCCCCTAAGTTAAGAGTGCTTAAATATGGATTAAGGAGGGAGTCAGATAAACCTCACTAACAACTAACCGCTTAGCTATGAATGAACAATACGTTTAGTTCAACCAGTAAAACTTGTGTGGTCTCCCTTACTTGCATGCCAATTGTGATAATAGTAAAGCTGCAGTTGTTAGATATTATTGCCAGCTGCTGCTGGTCTAAGTCCCAACACAACATAAACTAGCGTAACTCAGTATAGCTGATTTACACTAAGTTTACAGTTGGGCCAACATGTCAGTAATTAGCTAGGGTGCAATGGTGGATATGGTGCAATGACTTTGACCAACTGTTGGCCCAATTGCATTATATGTGGCCCAACACGTTGCCAGTAATACCAGTATTCGCCCTACTGTTGGCCAAACTGCCCGTGTTACTTGGGCATTACCACCTCACCAAGCAAAGAGTTCCACAAAGAGACAATATGGACTACGAAGAAATACCTACGACAGTTTAGCTGGGATCGGGGTAGAATCAGTTTTAGAGTATGACCTCTAGTCCGACTTTCAAGTCAAAGATCAAAACATGAAAAATCATAATTAAGGTAGCCATGCAGGATCTTAAAAGTTAGGCAAAGTCAGCTTTCGGCCAACAGAGCTCAAGCGACTCCAATTCCGTAGCTTCAAGGCATTTGCAGTACGGCAGTTTGTACAAACCCTTTAAGGATTTCGTGAAGAGTCGTTGAACAGATTCGATATGTCGTCAACAATCAGTTTCACCGATAATTTTGTACAGTCACATGTGTTTGTGAAGGTCTCAGTGACCATAAAGCTGCATCTTTTGAGATACACCCCTTTAGTGACCGTACAAATAAGGACCATTCTGTTTTTCTCTGCTCTAAAGCTAACCTTAACCTTTTGATGAGTTGTGTATGGATGGTGCATGGGCTACCTTCATGAGCGCAACAGCGGGTAAAACCACTGACCAGCTCTGGAAGGGATACAAGAGTGCACTGCTTGGAGCAGTCCAGGCTTCTGTGCCACGAAAGTTGGTTAGACCTTCCCATGATAAACCATGGATTACAAATAGAGGTCAAATCTGCGAGTTACAAACGACATAGATTTTTTAACACACTGGCTTGTATTCTGACTGGAGTGCTTATTCAGATAAAAATAAACTTGTATAGACAATGTTAACGCAAGCAAGAAGTACTTTTCTCACAATCTTCTCGATTTGCTTACGCAAAACCCGTAATTCTTCTAGAAGTACGCTACAGCTACACAAAAGAAAAAGAATGATCTGCCCCCTCTTAAACAGGCTGATAACAAAACCTTGTGTTACGATGACATTAGAAAATCTAACCTGCTAAATCAGTATTTTAAGTCTGTGTTTAATGAGCCAAATGCTGACCGTCTCCCTGTTTTTTCTCCTCGTACTGACAGTATTGATGCCTAATGTCATTGTTGCTTCTCCTGGGATTGTAAAACTAATCGATCACCTTAAGACTTCTCCTTTTCCTGATGGTATTACCTCTTCAATGTTGAAACTTACTAAAAGCATTAGCAGTAAATTCCTTATGATAATCTTTAACTCAGCAATGGCACGGCCCCACAGGACTGGTAAGAAGAGCCTTGTAGAAAACTATCGTCCAATTCCATCATCTCCATCCCATGTAAAATGCTTGAACACATCGTTGTATAAACATCTGCAACGGCAATGATTTGATCAGCAGTAGACAGTTCGGCTTTCGTAAAGGCGGCTCCTGTGAGATTCTGCTTGTGGATGTGGTGTATAAATTGGCCATTGGCATGGAACAGGCCAGGCAAGTTGACCTTGTTACTATTGATTTTCATAAGGCATTTGACACTGTGAGCCATTCATTGTTGCTTTTAAAGCTTGAGGAATATCGGCTAGCCCATAATGTTCTTCAGTGGATTGCAGATTTTTTGCACCAGCGTAATCAGCACGTTGTGATGAATGGCATCACATCTGAAAGTGAAGCTGTTATTTCTGGTGTCCCGCAGGGAGCTGTGGTGGACCTTTCCTTTTTACACTTTTCTTTAATGACATGCCTGATGTTTTGTCATCATGGTGGTGCCGCTACCTACGTTAAAGCCAACATTCCTTCTTCCGTCCTTGGATCGCATAAAGATCCTTTCTGCGAATGGGAATTTATTCAGTGCCGTGTCCACCTGAGTAGCCACCGTCATCGTCAAATTGGTTGCTGCTAGAGGTCCCAAAAATCTCGCTGCAACACAGTTGGCCAGCCCTCCTGGCCTTCCTGAATAATTTTATCGTCTCCACCTCAGCCACCCCCAACATTCTGGTTGGCGATTTCAACTTCCCCACTGTAAATTGGTCCACGACTCAAACTTCTCAGTCCAACCTCAGCCCTGCCTACGAATTCCTTGAGTTCCTTCAAGACAATAATCTTCTACAACACGTAACCAAGCCCACACGACACCGTGACGGCCAAGTCTGTAGCCTGTTGGACTTGGTGATAACTTCACCTAACCTTCAAGTTCCCCTCATCACTCATACGCCCCCACTTGGGTGGAGTGATCATGATGTCCTCCTTTTTGAAGTAAACGCTGATTACTCCGTCAACCTCTCCGGCCCTGCCAAACATAATTTCAGGAAAGCCGACTACCTGCTTCTGAATGGAATTATTAGCTCCACTGACTGGTCCACTGAACTTAATGGTTGGGACGTCGACATGCAACTCGAAATTTTCGAAGATTTTCTCTGTGACCTCATTAAACACTTTAATCCTTTGACCCACCCTGCCTCCAGCATCCGTCCGCCCTGGCTTGATCAGAGCATCCGACAACTCATCAACAGAAAAAAACACGCCTACTGTCGTATGCGCCGTGACCCAACCCCTGCTAACCATGCTATCTTTAAAGCCACCTGAAATGAAGCTATTTCTGGCCTTCGGTCTGCTCACCATAACTTCGAGGAATCCCTCGTCCATATATCCAACACTGAACCTAAGGCCCTTTTCGCCTACATTAATCGTAACATGAAGAGCACCCCTGTCAGCTGACGGAAAGATTCTGCTAAAAGATCAAGATATTGCTGCTGAATTCAATTCCTTCTTTGCCTCCACCTTTCTGCCGACCTCCATCCCATTCCCCTTTCCTCCCCAGCCCATCCCCATTACCTTTCAAAGCAGTGATGTTGAACATGCCTTTCTCATGTTAAATGACAACAGCTCTTGCGGACCAGACAGGATTTTGCCGATTCTCCTTAAGAAATGTGCATCCTCTCTTGCCACCCCCTACTTCATAATTTTCGAAAACTCGTTTCTTTCCAGCACCTTTCCATCACGCTGGAAAGATGCTAATGTTAGACCTGTCCATAAAAAGGGATCGTCCCATGACATTAACAACTACCGCCCCATCAGTTTATTTAGTGTCGTTTCTAAAATTCTTAAACTCCTCATCCGGGACTCCATCACGGCTGCTTGCAAGGACCTTCATATTGATTTCACCAACCAACACAGTTTTCTGCCAGGTCGCTTCTGCCAGACAAACTTGTTAGACACCTACAACAGTCTTACCCTCTTCTTGGATAAAGATATCCCCTGTGACCCTTGTTTTTTTTCGACTTCTCTAAGGCCGTCGACTCTTGTCTCCCATACCAAGCTGCTGCTTAAACTCAGCCTTCTTAATCTTCCTGATCCACTCATTGCCAGGATCAGTTCTTACCTTTATAACAGATGCCAGCGAGTGAGCCTGCGTGGGCATTTGAGTGATTGGGTTTCAGTCAGCTCGGGAGTCCGTCAGGGCTCTGTCTTGGGTACACTTCTCTTTAATCTTTTTATCAGTGATCTTCCTCTTCATATCAGTTCCTCTAATCGGAGTTATGCTGACGACTTGAAACTATTATCCCCTTCCACCCAACACATGACCCTGCAAACCGACATCAATAACATTTTCGATTGGACAATTGATAACGGTTTTCTCTTAAACCCCGACAAATGCATCATACTTCATTCTGGACACAATAATCCTTTCTTTACCTACCATTTGAACGGCAAAATCATCAAAAGCTAATTTCATTCTCAAAAGTTTCTCCCGTGTCAAACCTTCTCTTTTTGCCATGCTTTGCAAAGTTTTTCTCAGATCTGTGATGGAGTATTGTTCTCAAATTTCTCGTCCCGGTTATGCCTCCTTTCTGGCTCGCCTGGAATCCTGTCAGCGCCGGCTCACTAAGTGGTGTAAGCAACTCGAGTCTATCCCGTACCACGAACGGCTTAAGCAATTGTCCCTTGTTCCGGACAACACTCGGTTTCTTAGAGGTGATCTAATTCTGACGTATCAAATCATTCACCACATAATCGACGTCAACATCTTTGATTTTTTTCTGTCACTAGACCTCTAACACCAGGGATCTTTCTGCGAGCGGATCGTGCAGCCCTGGAATGCCCTTCCGACTGAGGTGGTCTCTGCACCCTCGCTAAACTCCTTTAAACACCGTCTGGACTTGTTTCTTTCGTAGTTTTTGACTGGGGCTTGGGGGGGGGGGGGTGCATATAGCTTTCTAGCTGGCAGCTTTCTATTCTATTCTACAGTGCGGATGTTTGCTGATGACTGTTCACTTAAAACACCTGAAGACTGTCTGGTATTGCAACATGATCTAGATAGCCTCTCACATTGAAGTGATGTTTGGGATATGAAGATTAACGGCAGGTTAATGTCGGTAGGTTAATGTCGGTATCTCGTAAAGCGGCTACAGATCAAATTCTTTTCCCCTACCATGTGACCAGTGGGTGGAACTGGGATTCTTCGTAAATGCGAAACTAGATGTCTGGGTGTTATTCTTAACAATAAATTTACATGGCAAAACCACATCAGTAAAATTTGTGAGGATGCTTCACGAACACTAAGTTTCTCATACAGAGTTAATAATAATAATAATAAAAATTTAACCACAAATGTGGTAAGGTAATTGGAAGGGGCATAGCCCACTAACACCAACCCTATGCTAAATAAGAAAACATGTCAAGATTAAAATCTAAAAACACAGATAATAGCTAAAAAGACATGCAGAGAAACCTAAAATGTAAAGTGTTAAAAAGCATGAAGCAAATTTAAAAAAAAAATGTTAAAAAAAAATATCACTCCGTGGTGCAATTCCTAGTTGAGATAGTTTCTTTTAAGAAACTTTCCAAGTGGTTGTTCATCTAAATGGTGTCGAAAGCCACCAACAGAGGATGAAGTAACCAAAGCATTTGGTAGAGAGTTCCAAGCTTCAATTACACGTGATGCAAAGAAGTATTTTTTACAATCAGTGTGCGAGGTTGGCAGACGAAGTTTAAGTGAATGGCCCCGCGTTGCACTGTATTCTACAAAAGTAAAAAAAGGCACATCGATTGTAAGTAGCCCATGAAGGATTTTATATGTTAGAACAAGGTCAGCTTTGAGTCTCCTAAGTTCAAGAGGTTCAAGGCATGCTAACGCCAGCCTGGCATTTGAAGAATGACTGCGAAACCCCGTAAGGCAGCGGGTAAAGCGACGTTGAACCCCCTCCAACCGGTCAATGTCTTGTAGAAGATGGGGCGACCAGACTGGGCTTGCATACTCTAGGATCGGCCGAACAAAAACCTTGTAGGCCCAGACCTTGGTCCTAATGCAGGTTGACATAAAACATCTTTTAACGATCGCCAGCCTACGGTAGGCCATTGCTGTGATCATGCAGCAGTGGCTAGTAGACTTTAGGTCGGAGGTGAACCAGACTCCTAAGTCGCGTATAGTAAAGACTCCCTCAAGTGTGAAGTCAGCCAACGTGTATACGAGACAAGGATTAGCATTGCCAATGTGAAACACAATGCATTTATTTGCGGATAATGGTAGCTGCCATTTCTGTGACCATTGGGAGACAGCTTCAATGTTCGACGAGAGCATATAGCCGTCGGAAAAAGAAACGATTGGGGTACTTGCTTTCAAGTCGTCAGCAAATTTGAAGTGCTGGACGGGATCAGTACGTGGGCCAGGAAAAAGGTCATTTAGATAGATTATGAACAGAAGCGGACCCAGCACCGAGCCCTGTGGTACGCCGCTAGCGATATTACGAAATGAGGACCTGGAGGTACCCACCCGAACACACTGGGATCTCCCAACTAGGAAGTCTTCCAACCACTTGAGCAGATTTCCTTCTATATGGAGTACCTTAAGTTTGTAAATCAATTTCGTGTGTACCACCGATTCGAATGCCTTGTGAAAGTCAAAGCATGCAACATCCGTCGGTATGCTGAGATCGAGCGCCTCTGTCCAATAATCGAGTGCTGTTAACAGCTGGACAGTCGTCGAGCGGCCCGGAAGAAATCCATACTGGTCCTGATTAAGTAGCTCATTTGCGTTGAGATAGTGGAGTATCTCAGTTTTAATGATTGACTCCATGATCTTACACGGAACCACAGTCAATGCAATTGGTCTGTAGTTCCGCGGGTCGGAGTTTTTTCCCTTCTTGAAGATAGGTATGATGTTAGCAGTCTTCCATAAAGCTGGTAATTTGCCCGTGGAGAGCGCCAATGTGAATAGATACAGTAGGGCGTCGCAAATTTCGCTTGCAATTTCCTTAAAGAAAAAAGAGGAGTAGCCATCAGGTCCCACTGCATGGCTTGGCTTCATGATGTGGATCGTGTGTAGTATACTGGTTCGGGAAAAGATGACGTTCGTAAGTTTTGTCGTATCATGGATATTTGCGCATGGGAAAGGGGGTATGACCCCATTATCTACCACAGAGTTTGAAGCAAAAATTTTGTTAAGCAGTTCTGCCTTGTCCTCGTCAGAGGAAACATAGCCACTTTCGTAAAGAAAAGGTGGCAAGGATCGAGAAGACTGAGTTTTCAGACGATACATGCGAAACAGGGCAGCAAGGTTCCCCTCCTTGAGTACGTCTGCTTCTCTCTGTGTAAGCCAATCATCAATTGCTGTAGAATAGTTAGTGCGACATTCATTATAAGCGGTGATATTAATAGTTGACCTGTCATCCTTAACTTTATGCCAAAGCCTAAGTTTTTTTCTTCCCAGGCTGCGGATATTGGATGGCAACTTGTTCTGCACGGTTGAAGATAGATTGGCTGGGGCATTTGGCCTCGGATAAGGACTTCGTGCGCGACTCAGGTTTACCAGACGGTTTAGCTTTTCGAGAAAGGCATTCCACACCGCTTCAATGTCCCGCTGGAATCCAGAGAGGAACACAGTCCAGTTGACGTTTTGCAGGCATTTTTTAAGGAGAAGGAAATTTATTTTTCCCTTCCTGGGTTCGGGCAAGATATGGTAAGAAGGTGTGACATTTAAGGAAAATTCAACCATACAGTGGTCACTAGTTCCGAGGTGATCACTGGCTTGTAAGTTGTAGACAAGCCGATCACTGTCGGAAAAAACAAGATCGAGGATATTATTACCTCTAGTAGGGAAATCAACCCACTGCGTCAAAGCAAGTGGGGCAATCAAGTCCAGAAAATCACGATGCGGTTTATCAGTAGCTGTAAGGTTAGCCCAGTCCACAGTGGATAAGTTGAAATCGCCCAACAAAATATTTGCAAACGTAGAATGGATTGTCAGTGTAATAAAAGTACACATTTGCGAAATTGCCGAATAACAACGGCCATCCGGCAGGTATCCCAAAATAAAATTTAACCGGAGTGTAGGCAGGACCACTGCCATGGCCTCCACTTCGGTACCAATTTCGGATACAGCCACCTGGAGATGTGTTTTGTGTAAAAGAAAAATGCCGCCCCCCCTCGAAGAACGATCAGACCGTATGATCTGGTATGGACTGGTGCCCACTATCATCGCATCCGTTACTCCCCCATGGAGCCATGACTCGACTACGAAGATCAGATCATAGACCCCCTCTGCTATCATTGCCAAAAAGATGTTTAAGTTTTTTAGTACACTACGAGCATTTATGGAAATACACTTAATGCCCTGCACCACGCCAGTACCAGGACAAGAAGAAAGAAAGGGGGGGTAGGGCGAGATGGGAATATGCCCAGTTAATGTTGGTTTTCCGGTTCCATTGCAGGGTATGCAGCACTGGGTGGGGTGCCACTAGGTGGGGCGATAAAAGTTGGTACAGCTGTCCCTGCGTGTAGTGTTTCAAGAAGTCCCTGGAGCACAGTCTTGCCACGAGTAGTTAAATGGAGCGAATCACGAGCCAGTAAGGTGTGATCGGAGCAAATCTCATAGTCAAGAGAGGCAAAGTTGCAGTTAAGGTTTATACAGGCAGTCTTGATCAGGAAGTTTGTATGTGCAACCAGTTGATCTTCTTTTCTTCGTTTGCGGACCAGGCGGGGGAAGAGGGCCAGAATAGTGACCGTGGCGATTGGATGAGATGCACGAATACGGTTAATTATCTGCTCGATTATGTTTGCTATTCTATTGGGGTAGGTAACCGAAATGTCATTTGATCCTGCAGAAATAACATGGGCAGTATTTGGTGATTGCTCACCCAAAATGGCTGGAATCTGGGATAAGATGTACTCGGCCGTAGCACCGGGCCAGCATCTATACTGTGAGTTTAAACCACACTTAAGATTTCGTGCGTGAGAGTCACCAAGGATAATGGTCGTTGTTTTCTGCGTTGCGGCACTGCCGCTGTTATTGGATGGTGTTGCAACTGTAGGTGATGGTTGGGTAGTTTGGTGATGTTCTGTCGTTGGACGGCAATTTGGAACAGCATTTGAGTGGCTAGATTGCTTCCCGTGGATGTATGCAGGTTTTCCTCTGGCTTTACGCCGTGTTATACCCGGTGGAACGCAATTTTCGGGGAGATTGAGAAGGTTTACAGGGTTACTGATCGTCAGTTTTTCACTTGGACCATGCGATATAGATGGTAACGGTGACAATCTAGCAGAGCAGATTTCGAGGCTCCGCTCCTCTGGGCCAGTATCACATATACTAAACACCGTTGAATATTCCATAGATTTAGTTTTCTTGTCAACCTGGAGCACCATACCCGGAAGTGAGGAGGAAGGTGGCGTGGAGTTCACTGTTTTGCTGAGAAGGCTTAAAGAAGATTTAATTTCTTCTTTCAATTCTTGGAGGCCTAGTTGCAGTTGGTCGGAGAGTGCTGATTGGAGGTGGTGATGGTACTCTTGGAGGTCACTGTTTAGCTCGGTAGTCCAAAGTCGAAATTCGGCAGCGGTGATGCCAAGATTATTTGTAGTAGCATCAGCTAAGATTCCTGTCGACCGCTCGAGCGCTGAAAGCCTGGAGTCGATTGCAGAGAGATCAATATCCTTTTCATAGCTTGCATGTTCAAGCTTTGTCAAAATGTGAGACATACGGTCTGTTAAATGGTCGAGAACGGAGGGTCTCAAAAGTGGTGGTGCGGAGGAGGTCAGAGGATCCCTAGAAGTGTCAGCTCGAGAACTAATGGCCTCATTTGGTGGGGTGGAAAACGATCGTGCATCAAAGAACTGAGTAATCCTACGACTGGTTTGTCCCCTAAGCAAAAAATTGTTCTGGAAGGATCGTATATTGGTTGGAGTCGTTATAGACTCAGTAGAAGTCGCCATATCACAAATAAGCCCAAACCAGCAAAAATTTCGTAAAACAATATAAAAACAGATGACACTTCGCGGCCTCCGTACTTCGAAGTTGATCGTGCAGCGGCTGAGAGCTTATGTTTACAACCAGTGAAATCACTAAAAAAAACACTCGAAACTGACCATAAACAGACACCAACAACGCACTACACCTTTAAAATATAGAATCCAGCCACTGTAGCAGTCGGAATGTCCTGGAAATGTCTTAAAACATCCAAACGATGAGGACGGTAAAATGTCGGCCAGTCCCAAACCTACGGAAGTCTGTGAGGCACCACCTAAGGCACGACTGGTGACTTACAAAGACTTTGTTAGTCCAAAATTAGACTACGCCGAGTGTTTGGGACCCTTACCAGCAAAATGCTGTAAATAAAATTGAATCTCTTCAACGTAATGCAGCTAGACTCATTACTCGCCAATTTGGAACTGACATTTGTGATACTAAACTGGTTGCTGGTTTGGGGTTGATTACATTGCAAACCCGACGAAGTGAAAGTAGGCTACTTCTTCTTTTCCGGATCTCTCATGGAAGTACGGTTGTTGGTCCAAACTCGTACTTTCATGTGCCTCACTACTACAGCCGTGGTGATCATGAAAAAAAATCCAGGTTTTCTGAACGAAAAAGAACTACCTACGCTTCTCGTTTTTCCCATGTACCATCTTCCAGTAGAATACTCTTTGCCCTCATATTGTGGATACTTTGTCCTGCAAGTCATTTAAAAAGAGGCCTATGGATTCTGGAACCGCTATTTCATGCAGTGATCATGGAAGACTGTTTTTTTGTGTTGTGCCTTTTTTGTGGTTTCTATTTTTTCTTGTATTGGTTTTTTGATCTGCCTGGAAAAGCTGCTTTAATGCTACGGCGTGGCAGCAAATAAATAAAAGTTTTACACCCTCTATCGATTGCTTCTCTGCGGCAGTGCCGTAACTACAATGAGGTAGAGGAGACGGCCGCCTCCATGCCCACCGACTTTGGGGGGGGCCCCCTCATTGTCCCCAATTTAAATTTGTTTGTAACCGCAAAATATCAGAAAGTAAGTTATTGACATAGTTTCGTGAAAAAAGTTGTGTCTTCTGCTGCAAAAACTTACTTGTTTTATTTCTTATGGGGAGGGAAGAGGGGCCTCCACAGGGTTCTCACCTTAAAAGGCAAAAATTGCATTTTTTTTAATGAGGGGCCTCCACTGAGCTATCGCCTTGTGTGGCAAAAAGAACATTTTGCCGGCCCCCAGCCAGGCTTTCTGGTTTCTTTTTGCCTAAAACATACTTAACCTGATAATTTTGCATTACATTCCCCGAATGTGATGTTCCCTGGAGGTTCTTCCGGTGCGCAGACGCCTGCTTGCATATCCCACTTTGCGCATGCGCGGTGCAGTCCTGCCTTATAAAAGCGAGAGCGTGGACGCTTTCGGCATTCATTTTACTCTCAATTTTGTCAGGCGGTGACTTGAGAGGAGAGGTAGGGCGGGAGCTAGGTTAAGTATGTTTTAGGCAAAAAGAAACCATTTTTAGCCGGCCTGGCTGGGGGCCGGCAAAATGTTCTTTCTTTATTGCCAAAACATATTAACCTGATAATTTTGCATTATAAGCTGACCTCGTCAAAGTTTGGTGACGGGCACCGCTCTGACAGGCGCCCCGGGATGCAAGCAGGCTTAGCCCCCAAATTTTTATCTGGAAGAGAAAAATTGCACTTTATTCAGAACAGTATGGAAAACACGAATTTGGATCTCTTCCGTAGGGATTGGTGGTCCTGAAAAGGACCGTTGTTTATAGGTCTTGCTTCCTTCTGGATGGCTTGCTTCCTTCATGGATGGCTTGCTTCTGCTTCGTTCTGAGTGCTTAAGGGGCTTGACCACGGTTCTGGCTGCGACGATTGGTCCCAGCCGGTGTAGTCCTGTTTCTTACCTTGACATGTCTCTCAGTTAGTGGGAGGTGAAGGTTGATTGATGACGCCAGGATGCTGCTGCCAGGATCTCTTCGATCGGGGTGGCATTGTGGTGGGCCCATGATGTGGAGATTGCTCTTACCTCATGTGCCGTCACCCTCATGCTCTTACTCATGTTTTGTTTGTCGTAAGCTGCCTCGATTGTTTTCTTTATCCAGAGTGATACCATAGCGGCTGAAGTTTGGCCGTTCTGGAGGTCAACAGGGAGAAAGAGTTGGTTTCTGCCTCTACGAATGTCTTCATGCTGTGTTCGGGCTAGGTAGAAGCGTGGTGCTCTGACTGGACAGAGAAGGCGTTCAGGTTCGTTGCCTACGAGGTTGGAAAGGGCTGGAAACGTGATCGTGTTTGATGGTACTGAAGGTTTCTGTATTTTTGCTCTGAAGGATGCTCTTGGGAGTAGCGTGACAGAGGAGAAGTTAGGTCCGAAAATGCAGTAGGCTGGGTCTGCGGAGCGGGCTTGGATTTCACAACATCTTAAGCTGGCTGCTGGGGCTACGAGGAAGACAGTTTTGCGGGTCATGAGATGAAGAGAGCTGTCTTGCATGGGTTCATATGGTCCCTCCATTAGAGATTGTAGGACAAGGGATAGGTCCCAGTCTGTTACGGTTCGTCTGGTTGTAGGGCGTTCACTTTCAAAAGATCGAAGTAATGCTGAGATGCGATAGTCGTTGAGTAATTTGGTCCTGTTGGCGGCTTTGAAGACCGAGTTTAGGGCGGAGCGGTAGACGAGGATTGTTGACCCTTTCAGCTTGTCGATGTTCAACAAGTCTGTGAAGAATTTCAGGAGGTCGGGTAAAGAGGGGTCGATTGGATTTGTATGTTTTGTGATACACCAATGAATCCACTTGGACCAGTGACGGTCGTACATGCGGTTGGTAGTCTCTGGTTGCCTTTGAGGCGATGCGTTCCGCTTCTTCTTGATGAATTCCCGCCTTCTTGAGGAGTTTGACGATAGTAGCCATCCGTGTAAGTTGAGGTTTGGAAGGTTTGGGTGTAGCTTTGATCCTTTCTGTTGTGACAGAAGATCTAGTTGAAGGGGTAGACTTCTTGGAGTGTCAACTAGTAAAGCCCTGGTGGTTTAATAGGGAGATTGTCTTGTCTCTGGGTGAGGGGGTTTTGATTGTTTAGAGCCCAGTCGTCTAGGTAGGCGCTGGCCTGGATATGTTGTGGGTGAAGGTTTGCCAGGACTGGTTTTAAGACCATCGTAAAAATCATTGGGGCCGTATTTAGTCCGAAGGAAAGACAATGGAATTCGTAGACCTTTTTGTCGTAGATGAAGCGTAAAAGATGAGTGATTAACGGATGGAGGGGGACGTGGAGATAGGCGTCTTCCAGGTCAATCGAAACTGTCCAGTCGTGTTGTTTGAACGAGAGGCGGATGGACTCTAGAGTTTCCATTTTGAAGTGTTCGTTGTGAATGCATTTGTTGAGCGATTTCATGTTGAAGATCAGACGAGAGCCTCCTGACTTTTTTGGTCGGGTGAAAATGGAGCTATAAAAGCCTGGGCCTGTGTTCTAGCATATCTTGATTGTGGCTTTCCATAAGAGTTCCGAGACTGCGAATGAAAGGGATTGTGTGATCGGTGGTGAGAATTTCCACGGAGGGAGGGTGTTAGCGGCGGTGCGTCTAGGAGAGTCGGCCGAAAACCGTGTTTTATGATTGATAGAATTTCCAAGTTGTGAGTTAGTTCCTGCCAAGCCGGGAAGAAGTGGTGGAGTCTTGCGCCGACTGGAAGACAGGAAAGGCAGGAGACGTCATTGTTGGTTCTTGCGGCAGTTACTCCTGCCCCCTGGTGATGAAAGACTGCTGCAGCGGTCGGGGGTTGCGGCTTGCTTCGGCTGGTTACGTTGGCCGGAGCAGGAGCGAGGAGGGTTGGGCCGAAAGGGCTGTTGGTTTCTCGGATGAAAGGAGGAGTTGTCGTTCGGTCGGCTAGGTGGCGGAGTGGCCGAAGCTTTGTACCAGTCGTCTGCCAGAGGACGGGGATTAGTTTGTTTATTCTTTTGAAAGGGGCGTTGGACGAAGAGTTATACTTCTGTGTTTAGGCTTCCTTGAGATGCCCAAGTGTGGGGCCAGAGTCGGGATAAGGCCACGGAAGAGGGTGTCCGACTAACGGATGGGTTGGTTGCGGAGTTGGTGACATGTTGAAACGTTAAGGTTGTTGGCGGACGAAAGGGCAATTTCCCGAAGGAGTAGGGTGTTGTTAATAGGGCTCTGGTTGCCCAATTTAAGGAATGATAGGTTGCGAAGCTTGCTTTCCGGAAGACTTGTGAGATTAGGGACGACAGGTTACGAATTTCTTCCGGGCTTGCGTCCGAGGAGAGCTTTTCGCACGAGGCATTGATGGCTGTGTTGAGGACGTCAGGCTGTGTTGTACACGTAAGCTCAAGCGAAGGCATTTGTCGTTTTTGAAGAGGACGAAGGTCGGGATGTCAGCCTTCTTAGGGATGGAGAGAGCGGTCCCGAAGTCCATTTTGATCTCACTACAGAGAAATTCGCATTCGGAGTAAGTGTCGAAGTTGTGTGGGTTAGTGGCACCATCCCCGAGCGAGCGGAAGAAGCTGTTCTCGCAACCGGGGCGTAGGTCAGGAGGCTCCTTGTCGAGGATAAGGGGGTCGCCTTTACCGAGAAGAGAGCCTTCATTTCGGAGGAGACACGTAAGCAAGGTTGTGGATTGTCCAAGAAGGTTGTGTGGCTTGGAGTCTTTGTCTCGCAGGGCGAAGCCAAATCTAGTTTTGAGGCCCCGATTGATGACGGGAGCATCGGCGGACTGTGACGGTTTGAATAAAAAGCAGTCCGGTACGGTTTCTTCGGCGGTTTTGAGAAGCGCTCCTAGCGACAGAGACGCATCGTCAGTTGTGTCGTCCGGAAAATGAATTCTCTTTTTCCGTGGGGACGGGAGTGGCAGGTGTCGTCGGGCGGGCCGACAGTGATGTGTCGCACGTTCGCCGTTTCTTGAGGGCACCCGGAGGAAAGGTGGCGACACGTTTGTGTCCTTCGTGGCTGGATGTCGAAGCGACCCAGTCTTGAGTACGGGCGTTACGGACCGAGGACATACATGATGGTGGAGGCATCGGGTTGTCCTGTAGCTTACAGAGGGTGTCGTGGACGATGTTCCCGGACAAGCTGCGAGTGATGCTATGGTCAATGCGGGAAGAATTGGACGACAAGTCCAGGGGAGAATTGCGGGCCGGAGAGCGGGAGGCAGCCGTAGCGTGATGGTAGATTCTCTTGGCTTCACGGTAATTGTCTTTGGCAAGTTTTAAGTCGTTCCGTAGGGACGACAGATCCAAGGGGGCGCCGGTTGGCGTGCTTTGTCCCGCTTGGAGGGGAGAGGCAGAAGAGACGTTTTCGCGTGCGACAACGGAGGGTGTCGTTGGGAGGTTTGGGCCGATGAAAGCGAAGTCAAGGGCAGAGGCCCAGCGGTTGACGAGGGCGAAGTGAGTAAGAGCGTGAGGGAGAGCAGCCGATGAAGCGAGAGCTGCGGAAGCGGCGGCCATCTTCGGTGTGAATCAAAATTCCGTACGACAGGTGGAGAACCACGGAGCGAGGTGGCGGGAAACACCTCTGGAGGAAAATGAATGCCGAAAACGTCCACGCTCTCGCTTTTATAAGGAAGGATTGCACCGCGCATGTGCAGTGGGATATGCAAGCAGGCGTCTGCACACTGGAAGAAACCTCCAGGGGAACATCACATTCGGGGAATGCAATGCAAAATTATCAGGTTAATATGTTTTGGCAATAAAGAAACTGCTATTTTTATGAAGGGGGCGGGGGTGGTCTACACCGTGCTCTGGCTTTGTGTGGCAAAACTGCATTTCTTTTTTTTTGTGAAGTTGGCCCACAGTGCTGTTGCCTTGTAGGGAAAAAACTGCAATTTTTTTATGATGGAAAGCAGCCTCCACTGGGCTTTTGCTTTGCGTTGTAAAAATATTTTTGATGATGGGGTGGGGGCCTTCTACTAGGCTCTTGCCTTGTGTGGCAAAACTACATTTCTTTTTTTAATGAAAGGGGCCCTCCACTGGACTCTCAACTTGTGTTTTTTAACTGAAATAACTGATTTTTTTTATGAAGGGGGGCCCTCCACTGCACTGCCGTCTCCGGGCCCCAATTTTGAAGTTACGCCTCTGCTCTGCGGAATTTCAGTAGTTGAGTGTTCAGTAGTTGCTGTTCTTTTGTCTTGTCAATAAAAATAGAGTAGCTTGTTCGCTTGAAATTACCAGTCGAGCATTTAGTATTAGCTTTCGTTGTTTGCTCAGCTAGAGTAACCACCAAATTACCAATTTGTTTCTGTTTCCCTGAGTAAAACGAGTTCACATCCTAGAGTGAACTTTGTCGTCCAGTATACCGAAAAAGTCCTGAAGGAAAGCACACGCCAGATTTTTCAAACTTTGTGTTTCTCTAGCTTCACTGTTGCTAAATCGATTAATTACAATATTATTAGTTTAGTGTATACTTATCTGTGACTTCCAGCTTATTAGCTGTTTTATCACTTTGTCTCTCTCTGGCAAACTACAAGTAAATTCGTCAATATAGACTGAGTTTTGATTCACACCCATTTGACTTGTATATGGTCTAATTCTTGCAATAGTCTGTCATCATTATTGTCCATATGGTTTCAGAGGTCTCCGTTAATTTTACGCAAACACTGCTCTGAAATGTTGCCGAGCGCTGCCCCAATAAAACTTGTTTAGACGAGTTGTATTGTGGTGAAGTCGTTTCTCTCGGCCTTTTTAGCATTGGAGCATTCGTTTATGAGTATTAAAGCAGTACCATCTGAATGATGTGATTTTTCCTGGGTAATAAGCAGTCACGGATTAAGTTCGATACGACCAATAACCAACAACATCCCTAAAGCAAGCAGCAGCCACAGTTGTAATTTACAGTTTTTTTCGACGTCGGTTTGGTTGGCAAGAAACTTTCCCAAAATGCATACAGCGGCCACCGTCGCATCAAAATTCACGCCCGGCAAGTTTGAGTATCTACACTCACATTTAACCTTCCCATGACTCAAAATTTTGTGGACACTTCAAGCAGTCATTCATGCAACAGATTACCTGTACTCAACCTTTGGATGTAACTTGGAATCGGGTCAAAATCATCAAAATCACACGACCGTCGAACAACTGCAGCTCTCACTCACACCGATCGCAGTGCCACCCAAAAACTCGAGATTATTGGAGGCAGTTGGAGGTACACAACAAACTCAATTGAGCGCTCCAAAAGTGACTATATAAAAGTGACATCACCTTTAGATGCAACTGGTGGATTGGTGAAGTCGCCAGAGCTTGGCCATGACGTCAGCAAAAACGTCTGTATATTCCTATAGTTGTTTTCTATAGGCTCCTGCTGCTAGTATACTATACTACTATACTAGCAGCAATATACAGAGTAGTTGATTTATGAGCATTCATCTTTTCGACTAGTTTCTTCAGAACTCCAGAACCATTTCTCCCGCATACGCTGGTGAGATGAGTTTTTGCTGACGTCATGGCCAAGCTCTGGTGACTTCACCAATCCACATACCCATCGGTCTGGCATAAGTGGGACGTTACTAATCTTGGAAAACTCTCTTGAGGTGGCTTGGTTCTGATTGTAGTTTTGGAATGGCACACGTGACACCATGCGTTCAGCCAAACTGTCTCCAACAATTTCTAGTTTCATGTGTTTTGATTAGTGGTTTTTGGAAGGCACTGGCGCAAAACAATCTGTAATAAGAGACGCACATTTATGTCAACTGTACTAAGAAGGGGAAGTACTTACGCATTCTTCCAACTGGGTTGACTTTTGGCTCAACAACGTTAATGGTAAAGATAATGCCATGTTTATTGTAACCCATGCAGAAACCAGGCAAATGTCCAGCATAGCAAAGTGAAGAAAATTTTTCAATTATTTCCTGTTTTGAACCATTGACTGCTACAATCTCGGCCTGAAGTATGTAGCAACGGTTTAAAGATGCATGGTTTGCATCTTCATTGTGACCGATAAATACCTAATAAAAGAAAATCACACCATTAGGAATAGAGTAAATCAAACCCCAAATCCAGAAGGATGAAGATGAAGATGCCTTAAAGTTTCACCATTCACCATGATTTTTTAAAGACAACTTTGCAACTTTTGTTTTCACTACAAATAATATTTCAAGGGGCAACACTACCAAAATGTTAAGAGTAATCTTTATTTCATGTACTAACAGAGAATATTACATAATGCCTCCATTTTCTTTTAAAAGAATGCTGCACAAACTTCGACGAATCGAGCTCTCCTCATTCTACGACCTTTCTTTATAAAAGAAAAAAAAAAACACTTAAAAACTGCACTGATTGATGTAGACTGTTTCTGGCCGGAACAGTGAAGTTTTCATGCGAGAATTTATAGCGCCTTGTGCCATTTGACCATAATAACACACTGCACATCTTGAAAAGCTCAGCATAATCAGAATCAGAATCACAAATGGCTTTTATTGCACAGTTTATTTACATGAGACAAGATCTTATGATAATACCGGAGTCTTTTTTACGCCAAAGGAAAAATACTAATGACAACAAATTAGTCAAATTAAATCAATGCAAATTGAAGCAAGACACATAGTAAAGACTTAACCATATGACAAAAACAAACACGAAAAAAACGAAACATGACGAGGAAGTATGGAAACGTGACAAGGAAAGCAAGGAAACATGACAAGGAATCGTGACAGGACAAGGTGGGGACAAACAGAACGAAAAGCACCGACAGAAAGAGAAAAAGAAAAGAAAGCTATGAAACAGAAAAAGAAAGAAAATTTATAATTTAGAAAATTTTGATGACTCTCTAAGAAATTACAGTGGATGCGTTTTGCAAGGTGTATGTAAAAGGTTCTTTCCGGAAAGAGTAAAGAGTGGTGGACGATTTAATATTTGTAGAAATTTGATTCCAGATTGGAGTAATTCTGCCTTTCAATGATCGTTTACTTAGCTCAGTGCGATGGAATTCATAATGAAGTTGACCATGCTGTCTAGTGGAGTGAGAATGGACAGAGGAGTTACAGACAGCCAAACGATGACCAATGTTAGTGCTTTCCTGCTTAAAAGCATAAAGACACGTTCTGAAGGAAATCAAATCCAGTAAAGGTAGAATTTGTAGTTGTTTGAACAATGGCAGAGAATGCTCCCTGGAATGACGGCAACAAACAGAACGTACTACCTTCTTCTGGAGTTTAATGAGACACCCTTGATTGGTTTTGCTAGTGTTCATACAAGCAAGAACACAGTAATTTAGGTATGGCTAGACAAGACTGTAGTACAGTAATTTTAAAGAGGAGGCTGCCAGATATTTTCTGAGCAATGACACCAACATGATCATTCCATGTGAGGTGTCTGTCAATATAGAGACCCAGGGATCTAGTTGAGGATACCTCTGTAATCTCATTTCCATTAATAACAAGTGTGTGTCTCTAGAACATGGCTTTTGTCTCGGACGGGAAGATAATAAAGTTAGTTTTTCGCAAGTTTAAAGAGAGTCTGAGTTCAGCCAAATTACTAACTTTTGAAGCTCAGCATTTACAGCCCTTATGACATCAGACAACTTCTTTCCTGCAAGATATAGCGTGGTATCATCAGCAAGTAAGATGAATTTCAATAAATCAGAACCCAATGGAAGATCATTTATGTATATAAGAAACAGGAGCGGTCCAAGAACTGACCCCTGCGGTACACCACACTCAATTTCAGCAATTTGTGATTTGGCATATGCAAGTTCAACATACTGTGAGTGATTAGTAAGATAGCTATGGAACCACTTACTAGATAATCCACGAAAACCATATTGATTTAATTTCTGAATTAGGATGTCATGATTAACGGTGTCGAATGCCTTTTTCAGATCCATGAAAGTCACAATCACAAACTCATTCTCTTCTAAAGCCCTAATAATGTCTTGACAGAACAATAGAGTAGCTGATTCAGTGGATCTGCCTGATCGGAATCCAAATTGATGGTCACTTAATGTTATTTTTGTCAAGAAAACTGTACATTCTTTTATAAGCAAGTTTTTCAATAATTTTTGAGAAAACAGGCAGAATTGATATGGGACGATAATTATTCATAATCAAGCTGTTACCACCCGTAAACAGTGGGATAACACGAACTATTTTACGTTCATGAGGAACAATTCCCTGTTCAAAGGATAAATTTGTGAGTTCTGATAATGTTGGTGCTGAGACGTCAGCAACACTCTTTATTAAATTCAACGGAATCTGGTCACTACCTACATCAGAAGTGGGGGATAAACTCTTGATTACCGCAGAAACTTTAGTCGGAGTGGATGGGGCAAAGAAAAAAGTGTTAGCATTATTAATATCCGAGGTGGATTGTCAATTCTGGTGTAGGTATAGATTTGTCAAGAGCAGGACCAATAGAAACAAAGAAGTCATTAAAAGCCAAAGCAATTTCTGACGGATTAGTGACCTTTAATTGTTGAACAAGATTGCAAGAGGACATGATTTTTGTTTTTTAGATCCAAGCAGAGAATTAATCACTTTCCATGTCACCCTGCAATCATTGGCAGAAGCAGTTAACAACTCCTGGATGTATACTTTTTGGTTGCCTTTATAACCTTAACATGTATCCTGTTGCAATCACGATAGATTTGATCATCCAAAATTGAGCAATTGTGCAAAAATTTCCGATACAGATTCGCCTTCGTAGAGCAGGATTTAAGAATACCTTGGGTAACCCAAGGGCTGGACTAACTTTTGCAGTTCGGTTTATATGGACGTAAAGGGAAATGAGTATTAAACAGACGTTGAAGCTCTGTAAGGAAATAACTATAGCAATATTGGGCGGATGATTTAACTGCGGGAAGAACTTAAGAAGGTTCGTATTTGATAGGGAAATATGAAAGTCAGCGGTAGCTTTAGGTGTAAAAAAAACGAAATACTTTTGTAGGTTGCTGCTTAGGAAGAGAGCGGTTCATAAATACAGCATGAGAGGTTATTAGATGATCGGAAATTTTGTTGTTAAGTATACAGAGAAGCACGGGTCTACGAGATTATTAGAAAGAATGTTGTCTATAAGAGTTGCAGATGTGATAGTTATACGAGTAGGTAGCCTAATAGTGGGCGCGAGACCTGCACTTTGAACTGTATCCAGGAAGCTAGAAACCTGCTTGTCTGATGAATATTCAGAAGATTTATATTGAAATCACCAAGAATATAAATTAATTTATTTTCTTTCGTAGCCTGAGCCATAATATGTCGAAATGAATTCTGAAATTCAGCAAAATTTCCGGGCTGCCTGTATACTAGAATAAAATCCTCCTGTCCATTCTCGATCCAAGTTTCCGAAATTGCAATAACATTTGGCAAGCTTTCAAAGCCTGAAACGAGCATTTCAAGTTCAGAAAAGTTGGCATTCAGACTCTGTGCATTAATGGCCACTAAAGTAAAAGGAGTGCCTAAAGAGTACGAACTAATGGTTTTAGGAAGATCATTCGCTGAGCAGTAGCAGTCATTCCTAAGTGAACAGCAATTGCAAGTGAACAGTTGGTCTGCCTTGTCTGGGGAAAGGAGATCTTAAATTACTGACATGCAAATTTTTTATTATTGAGTTGTGGGGAGGGGGAGAAAGGGGCACTAGTGGCCACCAGCACCAGTTATCCCGTTAAAAAAGAAGGCCCTGCCATTCACGAATTGCCAGTTGCTGGACAGTGGCTGGCCAGTGGCGGATTTAAGGAAATAGCCTTGGGGGAGGGGGCAAAGCCCTTTAAGGCCCCCTGCCTTCCCGAAAATCTGAGGACCTTTTTTTTTAGCTAGCTGAAACCCAACAACGTTTTTTGTTAATAGTTCTATATTTCACTACTGCTTGGGGAATGAAGGCCCCTTTTATGTTGAAGGCCCTTTTATGTTGAAGGCCCGAGGGGGGGGGGTCCTTGCCGTCCCCCCCCCCCTCGTTAAATCCGCCCCTGTGGCTGGCACACGTGATGCAGGCTTTTTTTTCAATGTTTTGAAGGATGTCTTTATTTTAAAGAGGTCTTGTTTTTTTTTTTTTTACAGTGGTCATTACAACCTTCAAGGGGCCATAAGAAACGCACATTAAACACAAATCATTAATCATAAGTTCAGGTTTTGATCTTTAGAATGCCCACAAAATTGACTTGGCAGTAAAAATGGGACCAAAAACCAACACACTTTGTATCCTTATATCCCTAAGTAAAGGTGTTACATTTTTATAGTTCTGGAAGAATAACCAAACCAAAAAAAAATCTGATGCTTTTAATTTTAAGGAGTCGGTTATATCATTTGCTTGTATTGGAATGGTACCAGGGCTTGCTGGTTTAATTATTACCCAGAGAAGTTGTTCCTAAAAAATATATGATAGTTCCTAAAGTAATTTCTACTGATAGAAAATTCGCTAAATGGGTGTCGTCCTTTTTGACGTTGCTAAATTGGTGTCAGTGGCTTAAATAAATATTTTTTCTTGGGGGGGGGGGGGGGCAAATTACATTTTTTTACGCCCCCATCAGCTATATCGTGCACAGGAATGACTCCAGATTAGGGCATGTTTTAAAAGGTCTGGGTCATATCACAGACAATCATTTCATTTCACAAAAGGGTTATTTCACAGACACGATCACTTTACATATATTCATTTCACAGTCAATCATCTCACAGACATGATAATTTCACAGGCACAATCATTTCAAAGATATTCTTTTCCCAGAAATTCGTTTCACAAACAATTTCGCACACATTTTTTAAAACTATCGTTATTTCAAAATCCCCTAATTATTATTTTTTTTTATTTCGAACATTAGCTCCTTATCCATAAGAAAAAATAAATTGACGGCTTGACTATCATAAAAATCAAATCTGTTTAAAAACGTCCACGGATGTTTTTTTTTTTGGGGGGGGGGGGGGACAAAAGGAAGGTAAAGCGGAAAGGTGAGGTGGAACAGGTTTGGAAGGGGAAAAAGGAAGGTAGAAAAGAAAGAATGATATGAAAAAAGGGCCCACAACACATTGGTTATTTGCACCTATATTTTGAGAAATCGAGCCTTATTTTGGCCAGCAAAACGATGCACCTGAAGAGCTGCAAATAACTGACAGATAAGTGGGGAAGCGAAAGGCCTGTAACAATATTTTTTTAGAATTCTGCACGCCACTCCCTGCCGTACGTATTTCTCACTATCTCACCATATATACATATTTACTGATATTTGTAATATTACAGAATGATACAGGAGATTAATAATAAGAGAAAACCACGGCTGAGAAAACAAGAAAAGTTGAGGATCTGTTGCTAGAAAACATACCGCCACTTCTTTTTTCAAGAAAAAGCCCATTTTGCCGGCCCCCAGACTGGCCGGCTAAAAATGGTTTCTTTTGCCAGTAGTATGATAATACTACTTTCGTCCCAGAGGACAGACAGACAAGATGGCCGGCCCCATGCAAACCGAAAGTGCCATTTTGGAGTTTCAGTTTCAATTTCCGAAATTATTTAAAATATCCATAACTCGGGAACCGTTAGTCCTAGAACAAAACGGATGGAAATTCGGGCACCCTTTCACCAACCCCATCTGGGGTCCCAGCTAACTGATGGCCCACCCAAAATTCGAGTTCCGCAGTTGGCCCACCCCACTAATTCGGGAACCGTTGGTCCTAGAGCGAAACTGCTTGGGATTTAGCTGCGCCCTACGTGTGGACCTCCTTGGAATCCAGGTACTACCATTTTAGGAAGTTGGCCCACCCCAATAAATCGGGAACCATTGGTGCTAGAGCAAAACCGCTTGGAATTTAGCTTTCCTGGGCTGCAACCCTATGTGTGGACCTCCCCGGAATTCGGGTACTGGAATTTTGGAAGTTGGTTTCACCCCAATAACTCCGGAACCGTTGGTCCTAGAGCGAAACCGCTTGGGATTTAGCTTCCCCGGGCTGTGCCCTACGTGTGGACCTCCTTGGAATCCAGGTACTACCATTTTTGGAAGTTGGCCCACCCCAATAACTCGGGAACCGTTGGTCCTAGAGCGAAACCGCTCGGGATTTAGCTTTCCCGGGCTGCGCCCTACGTGTGGACCTCCTCGGAAGCCGGGTACTACCATTTTTGGAATTTGGCCCACCCCAATAACTCGGGAACCATTGGTCCTATAGCAAAACGGCTCAGAATTTGGCTACCCACCCCCCAAAAGGAATTGGTCGGAGGGCCCAATCTCCGTTAACAAACTGTACGTGGCTTTCTTACTATACGGGCGGTAAAATGGTAGGGTTTAAAAAGCCGAACGTTTCCTTTGTTACAGTTCATAGAGCGCGCGTAGGACCGACATTAGCCAAGAGGTTGATTTATAAACATTACTAATGCCGATTTTACGGACACACTCATTCACACATACACACACATGTATACACTCTGGAAAGGGGTTTAGGATGGAAAAGGAAAGGGAGGGGTCGGAGGGAATTGGGTAAGGGTATGTCCAACTTTCCACCTTGATTCGGCCTAAGCGTTATCTGTCAGGGCTCACGAAGTCCCCGATAGCATAGCCGAACGCACCATGAAGAAAAGGCGAGGAATTAGGACTTCTTCTCGTTCTCTGCGGCACGTTTGGCTCTCTTAGTAGCCGCATCTCTCAACCTTTCAGCAGCCCTTTCCTCTTCGCTCATATTTGACCGCCTATTCTTCTTAGCCGCTGCATCTCTAGCTCTCGCCTCCGTCTTTTCTTCCTCTGGTATTATCTTTCGTTTCTCCCCCCTTGCGTCTCGCTCCTCCTGACTCTTGATAACACTTCCGTTGTTGCGCGGCATCTTGCTCTCTTATCAGCCGCTTCTTCTCCTCGCTCATACCAGCGCGCCTCCCCCGCTCGGCAGCTACCATTCTCAATTTATCGGCCTCTCGTCTCCTCTCTCTTTCGTTCAACTTTACCATCTGCTGCACCTCTCGACGGGATGGGGCGCCATCCACTCTCGCTTCTTTCTCTGCTCTCGCTATCCGACGCTTCCCCTTTGCAATCTCGCTTCTCCACGTCCTCCAGATCTCTGTCAATGTCCACGTCGGAGTCGAAGTCGTCCTCCTCCTCCTCATAACTGGTGGGAGAACTGCCGTAGTGTCCGTGGTCCAATGTGCGAACCCCGTCATCCAAGATGTAGCGCTTGTTATCGTAATGGCTGAGAAGGGACTTGGCCACAATATCTGTAGCGAGCTGGTGTTTTCAGCTACGAATCGTGGCCCGGGAACCTTTCTCGACGGTATGCTGTTCGAAGCATCGTTTGTAGTCCTCGTGAACCAGGTGTTGTTTCACGAAGGTCCTGTCGATGCCTTTTGCCGTCTGCTTGGAAGTTTCCTCGGTGATGTAGGAGTATATCTTCGATCGTAGTCCCACGAACTCCTTCCAGTCGCAGTCGATCGTCCTGGCCTTAAGCAGTATGGAGGTGAGGCTGTCGTTAAGAATTTGAAACGAGTCGGCGTGAGGAAGTGAGGTGTGCTACACCGACTTTTCCACTTTGCTGGCAAGTTTCACGGGCGGCCTGTTCTGCTTTTGCTCCAACTTGTTAGCCAGCTTGTAAAGGTTCTTCTCTAAGTCGTTCGCGGCAGCCTGTCTTCTTATGGTGTTTCCCTCGATGTAGGGTTTAAGCCAGGCCGCCTGCTTGAAGCCCATGATGCGCCGGATACGACGAAGAACCATTCCTTGCTGCAGGTAGAACTTGAGATTCCGGTAGTGAACGATGTATTTCCGCTTGTTCAAAAGGTTAGAAGTCAGCTTGGTGGTTTGTTTGACATCGTGGCCAATTTCCTCAGCTACCCTCTCGGAGAACGGCGAAACCATCGAAGGATTGATCTTCAATGATTCTGGAGCCAGCGGGTAGTCATTGTGAGCGTCGTGTAATCCGGGAGGGTAGTCGAGGTCTACTTCCAAGATGTAGCTGTAGTCCACATCGTCAGACACCGAGAAGACGTTGAAGGCTCGAACCTCCCGTTTGGCGAGCCACCTGAAGTCTCCGTACGGTAACTTCTGGATCATGGCCGACTCGTACAGGTTGTTGGCATCCAGGTAAATGAGGAAGGAGATGGAACGCTCGGTGTCGAAGGTCTCGGGGATATAGCGGTTGTTCGAGCAGCATAGCAACGAACGATGTACGAAAGGCCGCCTCTGATACCGGATGTTATGAAATTATGCTTCATGACGTGGGTGAAGAGGTCAAGCTTCGCTTTTGTTTGCCGCAATGCCGCGACTAAAACAAGGTGTGGATAGGTAGTAGCAGGGGTCGAGACGAAATGTCTGGAGGGAGATAGACCGGAAGTTCTCAAAGACATCAGCAAGGAGGTATACGTCCGTGAGTTGCTAAACGGCCTGGTAGGAGGCGAAGACCTTGACGGCCAACATGTCCCAGACAGTCCGTGCATTTCGGTATTCCTCTTCGCTGATTCCCTCCTCTTTCACCTTCAAATAGAAAGCCTCTCTTGGTGGGAGCTTCGTTTCCTCGAAGACTTCCGGTCCGGTGACATGTTCATAGGGATAGTGACCTTTCTGGGTTAGCAGGTTCATTAAGGTGTCCGTGTTGGGTCGGGTAGTAGAAGTGTTGGTGTAAGCGATTGAAGTGCTAGGCTCTGAGTCCATCACGGAGTGGGTTGAAAACTGTTCTTGTAGAGATGACCGTTCTAAGTTCTAGACCAGCTCGGAGAATGGAGAAGGTGCCACCCACATTCTTCAGGTTCGCGACGAGCGTCGCCAGGGACGAGGCCAAGAAGTTCAGGCTGTCGATGAACCTGAGGGTGACGACGAGATTCTTCTTGGGTGCGTTGGGGAGAGGGGGGGTTTTCAGATTCATCGACATGCTCTGGAATTGCTCCGCATTCCTGGCGATAACGTCGACGCTTCCGGTAAACTTCTCGGCAGCCGACACCAATAGATGCATGTCGTAGCCTTCCAAATTGTGGAAGACCACGGGGATGATGCTGGTCTGTCTCGCCGACAAGTTGCACTCGTGCGCCGCACCACGGGAGGGAAATGGTCGTGATCTCGAACCTTCATCTCTTCTCGAGCTTTCTTCTGCGAGGTGTACAATCCCAGGTAAAAACCTTGTCTGCAGCAGTGGCAGTTCTGGGCCAGCAGGAAACGAGCCTCTTCCTCTTCGGTGAGGGCGAGAGGTCGAAGATTGGTGATGATGGCGGCGTATTTCAGGGCCTCTTCTTCGACGGACTTCATGAAGTCCTCTACCGCGTCGAGTCTGAAGTGGTAGTTCGAGGTGACGATTTCCCCTTCGGGTCTGACGACGACGTACCCGTAGCTGATGGGTACGTGTTTGTGGATGGGAGTCGTGGAACTGGTAGACGGACTGTGCAGAGGCTCCGACATGGGCTGGAGCAAGCACTCGAAGTCGGTGTATATTACCCATGGATGCTTGTTTTGCCGACTGAAGTGCTTGAACTAAAGGGTGTTTGCGCCGAGTCTGGGGAATCTCGACTGCTGGCTCGGGTTCAGGGCGAAGCGTTCCGTGCGATGTTTCTGGAAGGTGATTTCCCTGGTGGAACCCGAGAAGCAGTTTCGGCAATAGAATTTCTTGTTGCTTCCAACACCGTCCTGCTTGAAGAAGCCGTCAAAGTCCATGATGGTGCAGTAGTGGAAATTGGGGCTGCCATCGTCGTCGTCCTCGGCCAGAAACAACAAGTTGATCGCCAGACGACCGACCACGGACTTGCAGACTCGGATGGAAGAAGCCCGAATTCCGTGGTGTAGGCGATCACGTTGATGGCGAGACCGCTGTTCTTGGCTTCGAACTCATCGATGTGACTGAGCTTCACTGGGTATCGAAGCATCAAGTGGTCGACGGTATCCATCCACTGGGTGTAGTGCTGAGGATCCACTATGAAGCTGTGATGAATCGCCGCCAACACGGAGTACAGGAAACAGAGGTTGTCCGTCCTGTTCTCCACATTGGTAACGAACTGGCGCTTCTTCCTCAGCTGTACCGCGAGGCGAACGTAGGAGGACGTGTGGAAGGGGTCGTACTTCCCCATCTTAATCAAGAGTTCCGTCACGGCCTCGAAGACCCAGCCGCTGCCTTGCTTCGAAGGCGTCGATGGCGTGGAACATCTTCTTGTAGGCTTGTTCGAGTAAGGTGGGGATGTCGTGAGGGAGGGAGCCTTTACGTAGAGGCTCCAGAATCCGGCGCTGAGGGCTTGCTGGACGGAGGGAGCATTAAGGGTTTACCGGGCGGAGGAAGCGTTGAGGGTTTTCCGGACTCTGGAAAACCTCACGGTTAGACAAAGTTGCAATTTACAGGATATCAGACTGGCCATGCAGGTGAAAAGAAGTCGGGCAATAGCGGATTTGGTGCAGGACATGAGGCGTACTGGAATCGTAGAGGAGAGGGGCATAGCCGTCGTTCCGTGCGAAACCCTTCGTGTAGCACCGGAAGCTGCCCTCGAAGGAGTCTTTGCAGGTTGGCGGGATGGAACGGCACAGGACGCAATGGAAATCGTCCGTCGGGTCTCCCTGTTGGCGACATCCGAGAAGGTGCTCGATGAGATCTCGTTGGGAGAAGAACTCTTCAACGCAAAAGGCGCAGGTAAAGGTTGTCTTTGCGGACATTTTCGAACCTAGAAACAAGGATTAAAAACTAAATGTACTCTTCCCATTTATATATGAAAAAAAATTTTACATGTTTTAAGAATGGATTGAATGAACTTACAAACACAGCGGAGATATTCTCTCGATGTAAATTGGAAAGCTAGAGGCGGCGTGGCGATGCTCTCTTGACGAAATCCAAACTGGAAAGAGAGCATGTGGGAAAAGGTCCTAGCTTTATACTGGATCAACCGGAAATTGCTCCACAACCGAAAATGATGTGATTGAATAGAATGTTCTAGAACGTGCCAGCATGCATTACGTCACTGTTGATGTAGTACGTCATTTCCGGTTGTGACTTATCCCAGCAAGTCCAGGTTATCGACCCAACTGTTGAACTTATCGTCGTACCCCCACCACTTAAGCACGTTCCCCCGCCTTCCGCGTCTTTAACACCTTCTCCACCAGAAACAGGTCCGGTACCCGCGTCTTTTGCAACTCTTGCTTGTAGAACCCGCCCACGATACCCTCCCCACCGTAATCCCTCAAGATGTACGTGACGAGACTCGTGTTCTGCACTTTGCCCAGCGCGTATACCTCATTCGTCCAGTTCTGCAGGTAACCCTTATCGAACGTGCCTTTGACGCGGAATATTCTCACCACATCCCCAACTTTAAACTTGGGTTTACCCACCAACCGATTTGACACTCGAACGGCCGGTGGAACGGTAATACCCGCAACTGCGTCTTTCGGTCTAGCCCCGATCGTCCTGTGCACGGATCCGTTGTACTGGCTTAGAAGTGGGGCAATCAGGTCGAGTCACTCGTAGCTTTCCCTGCGCATGAACTCGCGCCACATAACCGTCTTCAGGGTCCAGTTGAAGCGTTCGACCACGCTAGCCTTGGTCTCGGAAAAGGAGCGGTACTGGTTGATACTGACCGTTTCATTAGGGCTGCGAACCGGGAGTTGAAGAATTCCTTCCCCTTGTCCGACTGCAGGTATCTGGGCCTGGACGAGACCAGCATCTTCTGGAAGGCGGTCGCAACGTCTCACATACTATTGGATTTGACTGGTTCTACTCGGGCAAACTTACTATACACTTCTATCTGCGTGAGCAGGTACTTGTATCCCCTGTTAACACCCGAGAACGGGATCATTTCCACGAGATCGATTTGCCACAAGTCATCTACACCGAGGTCCTTCGTTCTATGTCTCGGGTATCGACGCCTAGCTGGTTTGTGCAGCTCTTCGACTAACATATCCATTCCGCTCCTTTATTTATTTATTTTTTTATCATTCATCGCAACGGCAACACCCGCAGCGGCCGCCTTCTCACCCAACCCCCCGGTGTTCGACAGTAGTATACTCCGAGCCGTGGAAGCCAACTCTTGGCTCGGTGTCGGTCTTCCAGAGCGGAGCTGGCGACGTAGGCTAGGTCGTGTCGTTTACAAGCTTCGTCTAGAGTGTTTATGCCGACGTCTCCCCTGGCCAGTCTCTTGTCGAGTTTCGTACCGGGCCCGCAGTACCTGTACCCGGGGATGTGAAGTTCTACTGGTAGTTTATCGATGATCTTGTTAAACAGACCCGAACCTTTCTTGCCTCGCTTCCAACCCTTCTGGAACTGGGCTTTCGTGGTCCCACAGTCCGCGCATTTGCCTTTCAACAACAGATGGTGTCCCGTTTGCACTTCAATCAGTACATGTTTAAAATGCATTTCAGGCCTTTATTAAACTGAATAATGGAACTCATCAATTACGACAACCTCTACGAAACTATCGGGAAGAACAAGACACCTCAGAGTAAGCTTACATTCCCCGATTCACTGCGGTGCATCGTCTGCGGTCCGGCCGGATGCGGAAAGACGAACCTCGTCCTCAACCCCCTCTGCAACGAGGGCTGGTTAGAATACGACAGACTCTACGTGTGCTCCAAGACCCTGTTTCAGACTAAGTACGAGAGGCTGAAGCGGGCCTTCGACAAGACCTGCCCGGAAGTTGCGATGTTCTGCTCGAACAACGAGGAGGTACCACTAACCGAGGAGATTCTAGACCCCGGCAAGAAGACCGTATTCCTCTTCGATGACTGCATGATCGAGAAACAGGACAGGATCTAAAGGTACTTCGCCTACGGTCGGCATGTCTTTTACCTGTGCCAGACATACAGCAGGATACCGAAGCGGGTGGTCCGAGACAATGCGCATGTCCTGGTTCTCTTCAGGCAAGAAGACGCCAATCTCAGGCACGTCTACAACAACCACCACGAGCTTCGAGGAGTTTAAGTGGACCTGCGGGAAGTGTTGGAACTCCGACCCGCACGGATTTCTAACGATCGACAAGACCAAACCCTTGAGAGAAGGAAAGTACAGACGCATGTTGGCATCTGTTACCCGATGGTGACGTCGACGTTGACGAGAACATGAGTGTTTGGGTTGACGAGAACGTGCATCTGCGTTGACGAGAACGCATGTGTTTGGGTTGACGATAACAAGCGATTTTTTCCCATCAGTTCAAAGCCATGGCAACTCAGCAACGCCCGGACCAGTTCGAGGCTTTAAAACAGCGTATCAAGCAGATATTCCTCGACGCAAAACTCGAAAGGGCCACCGAGTTGGAGCACCTAACAAAGATTTTCAAACCGATCGTGGAACCCATCTGAGAGCAAACCAAACTCCGAGCGATAGACAGCAAGGAGGCGGCCGCTCAAAGACAGCTCCACATCAAAGAGTTGCTGGCTATCAAAGCGGGTCAACAGAAACAACACATACAGCACGGGGAAAAACTTCGGAACATTCAGAGGGCCTTGGAAGCCGCAACTGGTCCCGGTTAAAACAGGGAGGAAGATGGACTCGGAACCCGAGCTGGCTTTTAATGACGGGGCAATGAGATGGTTATATAGCTCTATGGGAGCACTAACCCTCGCCTCGCTCAAGTAAATCGAAGCCATGACTCCGAGCACCCGAATGAGATACTTGGAGGAAGAAACTTCGTTGCTCAACACCGTGCAACTAAGGCTGCTAGCTACCGAGTACCTGAGCATGTTCGCCACTAGGGAGACCCTCACCAACCCCACTTTCGGTATAAGGTACGAACCGGAAACTAAACGGTACAAGATAGGTTCCTCGGACGTGGATTTCAAAGGGGACGACGTGGTAGTGGGAGGGAAAAAGTACAGGGGCACCGATGAGTTGTGGCAGTTGATCATGCTCAAGAACCCTCGTAAACCGACCGACGATCACCCGAGTCTGTTGGATTATCACGATATTCTCAGGAGAAGTAGCGCGGTCTACAGAGAACACGATCCCGAGTCTAAGAGACTGAAATTGTGTGCTTGTTACAAGCAAGCGACCTTCATTAAACCGGTGTTTGGCACGGAGAAGGTGCCCCAGCAACTGATTCGACAAGGGGAAGGATTCGCAACGCGCGTTAAGTCCATTACGCGGTTGCAACAACAGCCGATTCAACGAGGGGTAGGATACGGCTTTTACAAAGACCCGAACGATATGTGCGAAAGACTGAAACAGATCACGGCTTCGAGAGATGCTGGGAACACCTCGCTAGACCAGGAAAGCTAACGGTCTTTTAGCGGATGCTGAGCACGGGAAGTTGATCGAAGAGTTTGGGAGATGTTAGGAAAATAACCAATAAAGGGCTAAAGAGCGCTTTTAAATGCCGAAGACCATTCAAGACACTTTTGTTTCGTGCGACGTATGGGGAACGATGCCTTCCTCGCCCATAGTTCTTCCCTCGAAGTCACCACCAAGTTTTTGATTCCTCTACTGCTCGCGGACAACGCGGAGGAATGGGAGATCGCTCTGGTCAACTTGGAACCCTACAACTCCATTCCGAACGTGAAAACATTCGACTCGGACACGTTTAGGTACAGCCACAACAACAGCAGGGAGAAGATGAACCTCATGATCCCGGAAGGTTCCTACGAATTAGAAGTGATAGAAAAATAGGTCTATGGGGAGCTGAAGAAGCATCAGCACTGGGACGTCCCGAACGACTTCTCGTACTGTTGCGAGTTTAATTCCGGATTTCGACGTTGGAATTTTACCACCCCAGCAAGGTCACAACTGACGTCATTGTGAAATCTCCCAAGCCCGAAGTCCACCTGACGTAAAATTGTAATGTGCCATTGTCAAAATTAATACTCAATTGTTAGTTGAAATAATCGATATCTGATCAATTGTTGTAACAAACATAACACTGATTTGTCTGTACGTAATGCATTCAATTGTAACGCTCGAGCTCGCTTGATCATCCGCCGGGTGCTCCTAACAATTAGCTATTAACCTAAAATTCCATTTCCGCCTCCAACTCCCCGCATCAAAAGGTAATTTCGGCCCTAACATTAGAATTTTTCCCCAATTTCCCCTATCCCCAACTTAAACTCAAACTTGACCCATCCTGTTGCTAGTTCACAACTGCAACCCCGTTGCTACTTTGTTTAGCTGTCACCAACTTAACCAAATTTTCCCGAAACCTATAAATCTAAATTTCCCCAAGTAAGCCTAATGCCGTTGACGTTCCATTTAAGGCCTTAAGCCTAGGTTAGTGTCGCCCAAGAATTTCAGGCGAGCCAGAGCACACCATCGCTCAAATGTTAAATTAAACCAACACCAAATCTGAACCACGACTTCTAGCCTTGATCCATCAGTTAAGGAACATTTGGAATTCCTGCAACCCCTAGACTACCACCACGGCACGTTTTAGAGCTTGTCCCTAAACTGTGGGGGTTTGCATTGGGGCGGCTCCCGGACGCACTAATTATCCCCCTACAGTACATCCGTATCATCAGCAACCCCAATACTCTGAAATGCGAGCTGCATATCATGGACAAACAATACAAGGTAGATTTCTCCGCTGAAGACCCGACAACCGTGAGGAAGTTATTGGGATTCGAACCCGAAGTGTACGTACATAATATCAGTACCGCCAAGAACATGGCCAATGTCCTCGACGTCAATTCAGTCTTGGTACACTGCGATCTGGTAGGCAATTCTTACGTGAACCGGTCGAGGCAACCGACCCTATACTCATTCTATCCGAACTGCGCACCTGGATACAAGATAGTGCAATCCCCTCACAACTTGATCTATTTACCCGTAACCAGCAACGCCACTCACTCGATCAAAATGTGGCTTACCGACCAGGACGATCGCCGGCTTAATTTGAGGGGAGACTGTGACAGTGAGTCGGCACTTGAGGAAGCGGTAGATGAAATTTTCAAACCCAACAAACCATCCCCCACACAACAACCCCCGCCACCCACCGAATCCCGAGCTAAACGTTGGCAAGTCCTGACTCCATCAAACGCGGCCTTTCTCGAGAACCTCATCTCCAACGCGAAATGGAGACCGTAGAAGTGATACCTAAACGGCCAGGAGCCTTTCATCCTGGACGAATCCGTGGTAGAGTATAATCACCACGACTACACCCCGATAGTCGGGACGAACTTGAACAGAGTGAACTCGGAACTTAGAATAGTGGTTCAGAACCAGGATCTCTTCACCCATCCCCACCAGAGTTACCTGTACGTGAAGGGTGCCCAGGTAAAAGCGAGCGACGGGTCAGCTTACACGACCACCGACAAGATAGTCCTTGTGAACAACGCGATAGCCTACCTCTTCTCGAACACCAAGAACCAGATAGGGGACAAGACCGTGGACGAGATCAATCACCCGGGATTTGCCACAACCATTAAGGGAATCAGCTACGGCCCGCAAGACCAAGCCCATGTCGCGAATAGGGGATGGTTTCTCGACGGTGCTAGCGCCAGTACGGCCGACGATGGAACGAATACAGTCTTCAAACACAAGAGAGACGTTCTTCTCAGCGCACACAGTCCAAAAGGATCCTTCGCTTATACCATCCCGCTATCCCATCTCCTAGGATTCTTCGAAGATTACACGAAACCGATTTACGGGGTTCAGCAAACGTTCATTCTCATGCGGGCTGCGGACACGAATGCCATCTTCCGAGACACCGGAGTAGCATCGGGAAAGATCTTTCTCGAGCAAGTGTCCTGGCGCCTTCCCCACATAACCCCTTCCAATGCGCAGAAGAATAGGCTGTACGGACTCTTGGATGCCGGAATCACCGTACCCATGGCTTTTAGACACTGGTACTCGAACATGCTCGATTTACCCACCACGACTAGCTGTACTTGGAGATTGATCACGACGAGTTCTATCGAGAAGCCGAGATACGTAATAATCAGGTTGCAGACTGCGAGGGAAACGGATCAGAAGAAAAATCCGGCCGTCTTTGACCACTGCAGTCTAACGGAGGCGCACGTGACTCTGAACTCAGAGCGATATCCCTTTCTCGACATGAATGCGGATTTTGCCAGCAGAAACATCTCGAACGTGTATCAAGACTTATTCCACTTTAGGAAGCAGTATTACAGGGAGTCGGTAAATGGAACCGCTTTCGATGTTTCGACTTTCGGTACGATCTTTCCCCTGATCTGCATAGACTGCTCAAAACAGAACGAGAGGCTTAAATCAAACGTGATCGACGTGACTCTGAGGTTTAAATTTGGAGCTCAAGTACCGGCAAGCACTCGATGCTATGCCTTGGTTATCAGCGACCGGCTCATGACCTTCAATTTGGATGGGAGCAAAGTCGAAGTCGTGACGTGAAGTGGGGGAAAAAAGATAAATAAAAAGTACATTAATTATGTATTCCCCAACCCCCCTTCAGTTGTCGGTTTCCTAGAAGCGGGGTATGCTTCGACAACTCAAGGTCGGAAAAACACCGCGCATTCGTCTGTCCAATTCTCAGTTGTAGCAGAAGACCAACACATCTCTACCGGTCACCAATAGGCAGCAGTCGAGAATTCAAAAGGCTCGAGCTATGGGCCGGGGATTGAATCTTAAATTCCCGCATACCCAAGTTCCGAAGGCGGCTTTCTTCCCCCACTCCTCCCAATCCTCGCTACCCTTGGAGCAGTAGGAGGCAGAGTGGCAGGAATCGCAAAGGCCGTCAATGACTCCAAGGTTAACTCGAGACAGCCCGAAGAAATAAAGCAGCACAACGCAAAAATGGAAGCCCTTCCGCTTTGAAAACAGGTGGCGGACTGAGAAGAAAAAAAGTCCCAAAGTGTGGTCGAGGGTTTTATCTGAAGCCGGGGTTCCCATGAACACGGCCTTAACGAACTTGGACCTCACCGGATACGCTAAAACGTTGGTGATCCATACATTCAGAGGAGTTTATTCGAAAGACCTTCTCCCCGCACATCCCAGAGCGTCCGAATGCGCTATACTGAACTTGCAGGACTCGCTGGACCGCGTATTACTTAAAAAGGGTTCTTGCGCCTTGTACTTTGATTCGTTCGGCTTAAAACCGCCTGCAAAACTCTAAAGTGTCCTCGAAAACAGGAAAATCGTCTGGAACCCGAGGAGGATACAAACAGCCGATGAGGTATTGTGCGGGCAATATTGCTTGGCGGTACTGTATTATTTTAATAAAGGGTATACTAATTTCTTCGAGGTGGTGGAGCAGCTCGGTACCCGATGATACGGGGAAACCGAAAAATGAACTTGGCAGCAGCCTTGTGATGGAGCGAGAAAATGAACTTGGTGGCAGCCGTCTGATGGAACTCTAGGACCAGCGGTTCCTGAGTTACGGTCGGTTAATTATAAAATGAACTCGGCAGTGGCGTAGGGCCCACTCGGGGAAACCAAATCCCGAGCCATTTCGCTTTAGGACTAGCAATTCCCAGTTACGAACGGTTAATCTCAAAATGAACACAGTGGTGGCATAGGGCACACTCGGGAAGCCAAATCCCGAGTCAGTTTGCTCCAGGACTAGTGGTTCCCTAGTTACGGCCGGTTAATCGCAAAATAAACTCGGTGGCGCGTGGGGTACACTCGGGAAAGTCAAATCCCGACTCGTTTCGCTCTAGGACCAGCAGTTCGTGCATTATGCCCACAGGTCCGCACTTCCTCGAGCTGTTGGGTAGGGTCGATTGAAAACTTTTCGTATGTAAAGCAAAATCTGTTTATACACGACTTAGCATCTAACCCAGAACTCGAAGATGCAGTCCGAGACTCGATGCCGGTGTGATTTCCCCGATCAATGCGGATACCGTCCCACAGCGGTAACTCCCGTCACTCCGGTGCAGCTCGACCCAGTGACTGGGGTGTGGGTTAAGGGGGAGGAGATAATGTGCCAGGGAAATGCGGAGTTTCCGGATATGGAGCTGTTGAGGATTCCGGAACTTACGAGCGACTCGAAGATGTGGGTTGACAAACGATACCGGTATGGTTCACCCAATCAACGCAGGTGCTGGGGCAAAGCAGCAACTCCAATCGCTCCGATACCGCTCCACCAGGGGGCGAAAATACTGAGCCGGGAGGAGGTAAAAGCTGCCGAGGCTGCGTTGGTTAGGGAGGACAGGAGGAAAGCACTGGCGGGTCATCTGGAGGTTTTGGATAAGTCGAACACTAGGGCTGAGAAACGATACCGGAATTGTTCACCCAATCGACGCAGGTGCCGGGGCAAAGCGGCAATTCCAATAATCACCCCGATACAGCACGACCGGGTGGTAAAGATTTTCACTAAGGAGGGGGCATTTGCTGCGATAGCTGCAGAGGAAGCAAAGATAGAGCTGTCAAAGAATCTGGAGCGTATGTACAGGTCGAAGATTCGGGCTGAGAAACGAAATTGGGATCAATTCCGACAATTTCTGTGGAAATGGGCAAAGTAGTAACTTCACTTACACTGATACGGCTCGAGCAGGGGGTGGGCCAACTTGTCAACTCGATTTCCGGGGAGGGTCACGCATAGGGTACAGCATAGGGAACCCGCAGCTCAGACCATTTTGCTCTAGGACCAATGGTTCCCGAGTTATGATCGGTTAAGTCGAAACATGGGGGTGGACCAACTTCCCCAAAATGCCAGTACCCTACTTTTGAGAGGCCCACACGTAGGATGCAGCCCGGGGATGCTAAATCTCGCACAGTTTCGTTCTAGGACCAACGGTTCCCGAGTTATTGCGGTGGGCCAACTTGCCAAAATTCGAGTACCCGAATTCCAGGGCACAGCCCAGGGAAACTAAATCGCTCTAGGACCAACGGTTCCCCAGTTCACGAGAATTTTGGGGTGGGCCAACTGCGGAACTCGAATTTTGGGTGGGCCATCAGTTAGCTGGGAACCTGGGTGGAATTTTTGAAGGGGTGCCCAAATTTCGATCCGTTTTGCTGTAGGACCAACGGTTCCCGAGTTATGGGCATTTTAAATAATTTCGGAAATTGAAACTGAAACCCCAAAATGGTCGACTTCAATTTGGGACACCCCAAAATGGCGGCCAGGAAGTGACGTCATTAAAAATGGTGGCACTTCCTGTTCCGGTCCCGGTTCTCACGGGGGCAGCCATCTTGGAAAATGGCAGCACTTCCGGTTTGCATGGGGATGGCCATCTTGTCTGTCTGTCCTCTGATGACGAAAATAGTACTATCATACTACTCTTAAAGGCACATAACTCCCTCCGGTATATTTTAACAGTTTTCCTCGATATATTACCGGAAATAGTTTTATATGAATTCATTTACCTTTTAATTGATCGTCTAAGGGTACGATCCCGGTGGCAGATGTGGCGCGTGTACGCTAGTAAGCTTCTTTTTTACTGCTCGGTCCGAGGAGTATCTCACTCCCACCAGAATGCTGCTGGGGCTCGTTTCTGTGGTGACGTCACACGTTGTTTACACGCCTAGGTTGTGACGTAGTAATTCTTCGTACACTTCAAGTCACGTGACTTGCCGCTTCTGAGCGAAGGTCAAGTGAGATAATAGCTGCCTTACTCGAGGCACGCAGCTTCAATCTCAGTTAACCTTGTTCTGAGCTTATCAGGAGAAATGGCGAGTGAAGAACACTTTTATCTATACCACCAAGTAGATTTGCTACCAAATCGGTAAAGGAATGGACAAAACGAGAATTGGATCGACAATTAGGTTTATCCTATGTTTACCGCAAGAAACTAGGAAAGAAGGGGTGGGGCAAGGGTGTCAGGATTCTGACACAGTGATGGACAAAACCAAATGCGGAGAAGAAATTAAATTGCGGATTGAGTTTCAGACGTAAATTGTCGTAGCAGACATAAGGCCTATGGAAAAAATGTTTAGCTGCAGTACCAATTAAATTACAACTAGGGTCGGTTGGGAGAAGCTTTTTTTTTTTTGATGGTACACTTAAAACAGACCCAATTTTATTAAGCTGTTTCTGTACAGTAACTTCGTGTTTGATGCCCGCATAATACTAAAACATGAAGTCACAATTTAGGCTGCAAGGGAAAAAATAATGGTCGTGAGGACAAAATGAGATCGGTTGCAGGGGCGTAAACTTACTGCACGAAGAAGGGAGGGGGTAAAATGTCTCCCCCCCCCCAAAAAAAAGCGATACATAATGACCGGTCCCTAAGCATGCCTCCTTGAAATCGCCAATAAATTAATATACGTAAAATAGTCGGCAACCATAGGACGTAAATTTCAACATCAACACAGAATAAAGACCCCAGAAGCTTTTAGTTGGTCAACTTCGTTCAAATAAAACTAACGTGTGGGTATTTTACCGCAGCAACAGACAAGACACATTGATGATCATAACGTGCAGTCATCTGCGCCAGTGTTTGTTTACCTTTTAGCATTCGTACGACGTGTCACATGGCGTGGCTCCGAAATGAGTATGATCTAGCGTCGGATGTGACGTCATGCTTGTTTCACAGAGCAATGCGCGCTGCGGTTGTGTGAATTATATTTTAGCACAGTTGACGTATGAGTAATGGGGCCAGGACGGAGGAATTTACGTGCCTTTAACCTGATAATTTTAGCATTACATTGATCCTCAATGTCGTTTCTCTGGGGGTTTCTTGACTGCATGTAGCCCCCTGCTTGCAAGCCCAGACTGCGCCTACATGGCGCAGCCCTCCGTTATAAAAGCGAGCTCGCACGCTTTCGTTATTTATTTACCTCTCAATGTGTCAGACAGTGACTCAAGAGGGGAGGCAGAGCGGGATTTGGTTAAGCATGTTTTCCTTAGCAAAAGAAACCATTTTTAGCCGGCTAGAGTGGGGGGGGGGGCGGCATAATTGGCTTTCTTATTTCCCTCGAAAACATCTTATCCTGATAATTTTAGCATTATCAGGAGACCTCGTCAAAGTTAGATGGCGGGCACCGTCTTGACGGGAGCCTTGCGTTGCAAGCAGGCTTTCCCCAATAAACTTAATTAAAAATTTCGTACTTTATTCAAAATATTCGTGATGAAACAGGAATTTTGGTCTCTTTCGTGGTATTTGGTGGCCCTGAAAAGGGCCGTTGGTTTTTAATGAAGGGTCTTGCTTCCTTCTCTGGATGGCTTGCTTCCTTCATGGGATGGCTTGCTTCTGCTTTGTTCTGAGTGCTTAAGGGGGCTTGACCACTGTCCTGGCTGTGACGATTGGTCTTAGCCGGTGTAGTCCCTTTTTTCTTTTGACGTGTCCCTCAGGTAGTGTGAGGTGAAGGTCGATGGGTTACGCCATGATGCTGCTGCCAGGATCTCTTCGATAGGAATGGCATTGTGGTGGGTCCACGATGTGGAGATTGCTCTTACTTCTTGTGCTGTCACTCTCATGCTGTCGCTCGTGCTGCCAAGTTTGTCGTAAGCTGCTTCGATGGTCTTCTTGTTCCAACGTGATATCATTGCTGCAGAGGTTTCGACGGATTGTGAGTCAGTGGGGAGGAAAAGTAAGTTGATTGCTCCCTCTTCGAATGTCTTGGCACTGAGTTCTTGTTAAGTAGAAGCGTAGTGCCCAAATTGGACATAGCAGCCGATCAGGCTCGTCACCCAGGATGGTTGAAAGAGCCGGAAAGGTTATAGGTTTTGGGAGTTCAGTTGGTTTTGGGATTTTCATTCGAAAATTTGCTCTTGGGTATAGCTTTACAGAGGAGTAGTTTGGTCCACAGATGCAGTAAGCTGGGTCAGCTGATAATGCTTGGATTTCAGAGCATCGTAGACTGGCTGCCAGGGTTACCAGAAATACAATTTTCCGGGTCATTAGATGGAGGGAGCTGTCTTGCATTGGTTCGTATGGTCCTTCCATAAGGGATTGAAGGACTAGTGATAGATCCCAGTCGGTTACTGTTCGTCTTGTGGTGGGTCGTTCAATTTCGAATGAGAGGAGTAATGCTGAGTCTTCGAGAAGTTTTGTTTTGTCTGCTGCCCTAAAAACTGAGTTTAAAGCCGGAACGGTAAACGAGGATTGTGGAGCCTTTGAGCTTGTCAACGTTGAACAAGTTGCTGAAGAATTTCAGGAGGTCTGGTAGATGGGGTAGATTGGATTAATTTTCCTTGTGATATACCAATGAATCCATTTGGTACAGTAGCTGTCATACATTCGGTTAGTTGATTCTCTCGTTGCTTTTGAAGCGATGCATTCGGCCTCTTCTCGATGAATGCCAGGCTTTTTGAAAAGTTTGACGATAATAGCCACTCGTGAAGGTTTAGATTGGGTAGGTTGGGGTGGAGCTTGGATCCTTTCTGTTGTGACAGAAGATCTGGAAGAAGGGGCAGACTTCTTGTGTGTCCACTATTAGAGTCATGAGGTTGGGGAACCAAGCTGCTGATTGCCAAAGAGGTGCGATCAGGAGAAAGAGGCCTTGGCTTTCTTCTTTTTTTTTGTAGGACCTGCGGGGGAAGTTTGAATGGTGGAAACAGGTATGCATATAGGTTTTGCCATGGGAATGTCAGAGCGTCGACTGCTGTTGTTTTTTCGTCCGGGATTGGGCTGATGTAATGAGGAAGTTTGGGATTGTGCTTCGTGACGAAAAGGTCTATCATTGGTGTGCCCCAGATGTTGAAGAGATATTCGCAGGTCGATTTCTTGAGGCTCCATTCCCCTGTTGGTGGTTTTTGGCAAGATAGAGAGTCTGCAATCACATTTCTGTTGCCTGGGATGTGTAGTGGCAGCAGGGTGATGTTTTGGATGCAAAAGTTGCAAATCTCTGAAATTATTTCGTGCAGCAGACGGGATTTTGTTCCTCCTTCCTTTTAGATGTAAACCAGGGCTGTTGTGTTGTCGGCTTGGACTTGAATGACCTGGTTTCGGACATGAGGCTGGAAATGTTCTAAAGCTAGTTGAATTGCCCATAATTCGAGAATGTTGATGTGATCCCTCTTGTATTTTGGCTATAGGCCCGAGACCTCCAGGTTGTTCATGTGGGCTCCCCAGTCTTCGTTGGACGCATCTCTGAAGAGGAGTCGATTGGGTGGTGGCTCGTGTAGATGCACTGTTTTCCCCAAGTTTGTTATGTCTGACCACCAAAGAAGGCATTCATGGGGAAAGTGTTTATCGAAGGGTCTTTTTTGTTTCGGTTGGTCTTGGTAGTCCGTCCAGATGGTGATTCGATAATGATGAAAAGGTCTGACCATCCAGCGTCCGTAGGAAAGGAGGTTCGCCATTGAGTCCATTTTCCTGATGAGGGAGTTCAGTTCTCGGAGCGAAAACGAGTTTTGCTTTCGGAATTGTTGAATGTGTTGGAGCAGGTCTTTAATTCGTTCCAATGAGGGTGAAATTCTTTCCGATTGTAGATTGAACGAGGCATAGGAAGGTGAAGGATTAAGCTGGGGTTAGGCAAGATCTGGCTTGATTTATTCCGAATCCCAGTTGGTTCAGTAGGCGTATTGCTTGATCCTGGTTGACTTCCAGATGTAAAGGGTCTTGGTTGTGGAGCGCCCAGTCGTCGAGGTACGCATTCGCTTGGATTTGCTGTTGGTGTAGTGCCGCTAGAATTGGTTTTAGGACCAGAGTTAAAATTCTTGGTGTTGCGTTCAAACCGAAAGGTAGTGAGCGGAATTCGTATTCCTTTCGGTCGTAGGTGAAACGAAAATAATGGCTTGTTGCCGGGTGCAGGGGTACATGAAGGTATGCGTCTTCCAAATCGATTGAGACTGTCCAGTCGTTTTGTTTGAAAGATTGGCAGATTGACTCCAAAGGACTGAGCCTGCTTGTTCTGGTAAAAGGAGCTTTCGTTGTTTCTGCTTTCAGCCGGATGCGCTCTTGGTTTATTCCAGTCATCCATTGGTTGTCGAGTAGCGGGAGGCTTGTTTTTGTAAAACGGGCAGTTGGTCGACTGGTTTTGACTCTGCGGCTTCGGCTTCCTGGAGATATCCAGGTGGGGAGCGAGAGATCGGATTAGTCACTGGAAGAGCTCGGAAACCATTTGGTTTTGTAGGGGGTGTCTCGTCGAGTCATTTAGGTTATTTGCCGTCTTCAAGGTGATCTCACGCAGGAGCAGGATGTTGTTGAAGAGTGCTCTTGTCGCCCAGTTTAACGAATGGTAGGTAGCGAAACTGGCTTTCTGTAAGAGTTGAGATATGAGAGATGTGACGTTTCGGATCTCTTCAGGACTGGCGTCGGCCGGAAGTTCTCGCACAGGGCGTTGACTGCAGTGTTCAAGACGTCGGCCTAAGAGGCGGCACGGCGACTCATGCGTAAGCATTTATCGTTTTCGAAGAGTACGAAAGATGGGACTTCAGCTTTCTTCGGTAGGAGAGGGCCGTGCCGAAATTTAGCTTCACCTCGGCGCAAAGGAATTCACATTCGGTGTTAAGTGTCAAAGTTGCAGGGGTTTGTTACGCCATCGCCGAAAGGATGAAAGAAACTTGCTTCTCATCTGGGTCGTTGAGCTGGTGGTTCTTTGTCAAGTAGAAGTGGTTCTCGTTTTCAGAGCAAGGAGCCTTCGTTTCGGAGGAGGCAGGTTAAGAGGGTGGTCGATTGGCCGAGTAAACTGCGTGGTTTGGAGTCCCGATCTCTAATGGTGAAACCAAAACCTGTCTTTAATCCTCTATTGATGACGGGGGCATCAGCCGACTGGGTTGGCTTGTGCAAAAAGCAGTCGGGGACCGTGTGTTCCACCGTCTTGAGCACGGTCGCTAGAGGGATTGTCGGATCTTTGCCGTTTTTGTCAGTGAAATGGATCCACTTCTGCGAAGAAAAAGGAGGTGAGCCGGGCCTTGTGAAGAGTCATTCCCATTCGGAGCCGTAGAGGCTGCAGCTGGGTTGTTTGAAGGCTTGAGCTTATTAATTGCTTAGGGCGAAAGCTGAGATGTCCGTTTCCAGCTTTCTTGGCTGGTTGTTGAAGCTACCCAGTCTTGCATGTGAGCTCGACGGACAGAGGCAGTGCAAGATGGGGGCGGCATTGGATTGTCTTTCGTGTGCTTGCGGATAGCAGACCTAATGATCAAGTTGACCTCACTCCGGGTCACACTGTGGCTTCTTCATGACGAATTGGACGAAAGATTCAATGGTGAATTAGGGTTCGGCGGGGGTTGAAGCGATGCGGCAGCCCGATGGTAATTCCTTTTCGCTTGGCGAAAGAACAATTTGTTGAGTCCGTTGTTTATACTGAATTAGCGACACAGGATCCCTGCCCTATGGTTTTGTTGATAATTTGTTGCAGCTAATTTACCTTTACTGAACAAATAGTTTTCTTGCATAGCAAAATGCATGGCTCCATGGGGGAAAAAAAGTTTACAAAAACATAACGAGTAAAATTATTTTTTATGACTTTTACGCCCCCTTAGGCCTATCTTAGGATTCAGAGATGTTTACTTAAAAACACCGGTAACATCATTTTAAACGTAAGACATTTTATTTATTGCTCCTTATACTCGTTTTAAGTAGTATCTATTACATGTAAGCTTTACTGAAAGCATTCGGTAGTATTAATCAAGGGATCACGCTAGTGGTTCGCCGCCAATTCAATAATTGTCAAACTTCATTGTAAGAAAGTCAACGTTTAATTCTTGCATTGTTGTTGCATGACCACTAGCTTTGGTACTTTAACAAAAACCAGAGCTGAGCGTATTTCACGATGGCGAGGATAAATACCAATGCGGCGAAATGCTTGAAAATTGTTGAAAATGGGCACTCTTTGTGCCCTGACAAGCAATAGTTGTATTTCAATCACGTGGATAAACTGTATCAATGTCACAAAAGTGCATGAAGATCGTTGATTTTAGATGACTACTATATACAGACTACTGACTACTGACTACTAATTCCAGTCATATAAAATTAAATATGTGACAGATAGGAATGAAATTTGGTATTCAATACTCTTTTAACTCCAATATGTGCCTTTTATGGTTTGACGTTTGAGGAGGCATTAACTAAAAAGATTGCAATCATTTGTAATGCTATTTTTCCGTATGTTGGAAAAACGCCAACAGTGATCAAAATAAGCATTACTCGTTATTAATGTTAAGGAGTAACAATGCCAACGGACTGCCAGAAATAATCGGCAACACATCATTGTCGATAAAATGGACGCGCTACTTGTTTGTAGTAAGGCGCATGGCTTCGGGCCACTAAGCTTTTAATAAATCCGCACTTCCGCAGCCCGCGCTACTTATTGTTGATGGTTGAGTGCAAATCAGCAAACGTTTTAATTACATGATTGAAGTCCTCACTGCAGCAAACCAAAAAAAAAAATTAATATCTCCGTTCGTATTCAATAATTTTTGACCAAACTTGGCCAGATAGTAGATAACTAGGCAGTGGCTAAAATAAGATGCCGCAAAAAAAAAAAAAAACACAAAAAAAATGATATCTAAAACAAAACCCACAAGGGTGAAAGAACCCGCCAAGTTTCAGCCAATCAAAGTAGTGATATAAGAGCCAAAATGGCTGCCACCAAGTTGCTACATTAGTTGCCAAGCTAATACTACCGACTATTACCTCACACATTGAATAAAAAATTTGACCATTGCTATCGATAGTAGCAATTGTCAGGTTTTTTATTTAACCTTGATCTAATACTCGGTGGGATTAGCTTGGCAACTAATGTAGCAACTAGATAGCAGCCATTTTTGGCTCTGATATCACTACTTTAATTGGCTGAAACTTGGCAGGTTCTTTCACCCATGTGGGTTTTGTTTTAGATTTAACTTACAGAAGTCTGGTTAACTACCATTTCACAAAAGCCCGATTTTTATAATTATTTTTATTTTTCTACAAGCAGAATGGAAAAATTCACAAATGTATATCCTCCTTCCTAACGACAAACCTGGCACTACGAAATCTGCTATTCATCTGCCTTTTTGTAAATAAATACGCTACAAAACTTTGTCAGTATTAACTTAAATACAAGGTTTTCACTTATTAAACGCAAGTAACTTGTAATGCACCTTCTTTTATTAGCATTGAGTCGTTCAAACTGCCTCTCAGTCAAGTGTCAATCAAGCTGCTCTAAGCACTTGCTCCACCCAGTTCATATTGTTCTCAAGGCCCTCAGCAACCAGAGCCGCCTAGCTCTCGTATGCATCCGCGGTTTGTCTGCCAGGATCTGATACTCTGGTATATAACCCAGCCAGTCCCTTCAGTCAGTAGCATAGGAGTAGGGGTATTTGCGATATGGCAGACACAGACAGACAGACACCGCTCCCGCTCGTGCAGAAAATAGCATGAATGTAAGTGAAATCATCCCTCAAGTAAACCCCTCAAGTAACGCTCACCCAGTTTAGGAGCGTGCTAATGACGAATTAACAACCTCACTCAAGTAAACCTAATTAGTAGGGTAGATTTACTTGAGTGGGAAGTTTACATGAGTGGGAGGTATACTTGAGTGGGAGGTTTACTTGAGTGGGAGGTTTACTTGATTAGGGGCATTTGCGATAAGACAGAGACAGACAGACACCCGCCATGGTCAAGGTCAATCAGGGTCAAATTCATCCCCCACTTTTTAGTTTTCGTCAATCTAGAGGAGGGTGGGAAAGTGCTTTTTGTTACCTTTTTGCATACCGGAAGTGGCGTCATTACCCCCACTTTTTAGTTTTCGTCAATCTGGAGGAGGGTGGGATAGCTTTTTGCTATCTTTTTGAGTCCTTTTGCTACCGCCCAGCAGCGTCCATGTCAACTGGAAGTGACGTCATCCAAGATGGCGATGCCCATGAAAACTGGAAGTGCAGCCATTCAATGTTGCGGCACCCATGAAAACCAGAAGTGCAGTCATTTTCCAAGATGACGGCACCGGGTCAAGGTTAAACTGGGCCAAGGTCATCTATGGGGAGGGCCTTTTGGTACCTAAATGTGTCCTTTGGCTAACTCAGTGCCCTTTTGCTAGTGAAATGTGCCATTATGCTACCTCCAAGTGCGCATTCGCGATAGGGCAGGCACACCAGAAGTCACGTGACTGGAAGTGACATCATCCAAGGGGTAATGTAAATGCTTCATGATCTTTCACATTGCGAGAATTCTCAAAAGCTTCAGAGCGTGAAAATGACGAATTAGCAACATTATAGGGGGTACTAAAATTGAGGGGGTCGCGTAAATGCTTTTTGAGCATTCACATTGTTAGCTGCACTACCAGAGAATTAGCATAATTAGAGGGTTTCAGGGGTGAAAATGCTTTATGAGCTTTCACATTGTGAAAACTCTCACAAATGTTTTCAGCCTGACGAAATAGCAACATTAGAGGTCCTCAAATCGGGTACCTTAAAAGTTGCATTTAGGGTAATACATCGATGTGATGTGCTTGTCCGGTTTCCAGCAAGTACCGGGTTCCAGACCTTCCACGAGGTAGGTACTCGGCCAGTTTTTGGTATTCTATATGCGGTTTCCCCGGTAGGCCTACTCCGTATAGTATTCAAATGCATTAAATTCAGCTCCGCATTCGTCTTTTCGCCAATCTAGCTTTCTTTTCGTCCTCTGTCTCGTTTTGTAGACGGTTCCTTTTAGCTGCAGCTTTTTTTGCTAATGTCTCGGTTTCTTGAGCGCGAGCTTTGCTCTTAGTAGCGGCCATCTTTCTTCAAGCTCTTTTCTCTCTGAACCTGCGTTTCTCCAGCTCGAGCTTCGCTCTTAGTAATGGCATCTTTCTTCAAAATCTCTTTTTTCAGCCCCGGGCATAACGAGACCCGTCTTTCCCGTTCCAATTCTCTCTTCGATTTTTCGCTTCTCCTCCCATGAAAAAGGATCCTCCAACCTTCTCCGATGGTTCTCCAGTAAAGAGAACCTCTAAGCCGCTTTTTCTTTCAACTTCTTCTCTTCATTCACGTTTTACTCATCCCGCATTCTGCGCGCTATGCTCGCCTTTCCCTCTTTCTCATCGTCGCTCATTACATCAACGTCCGAGTCAAAATCGTCATCAGTAGTTAAGTTTCTGCATATGCATGCCAGCTCGGCTACCTTCTACAATACTAATTCTTATCGTCTCATCTGTGTTAGCATGACTATGCATTTTTACAGTGACTTGCATTTTTTTTTTTATTACACGTCTCAGTACACGTCTCTGTATACCTTATCCAACAAGTTTGTTAACATCGCCATAAATCAACGAATACATTTTAGCTTTCAGGCCGCACAATTCTAGAATGGGGACGGAACAAGTCTCGTCTTTAAAAATACCTGGTAATTTCTTGTACCGGGTCGAGTACAAAGCATGATCTGAGGGATAATCACTCGTATCATATCTATATAGATGCAACAACATGTCTGCATTTATATTATCTGTAAAGATTTCATAACATAAGGAATCGGTGTCTGTGAACAACAAAATATTTGCTCAGATCCAGAACAATAAACATAACATAAATTGGACGTGATAGAAGTACTTTGGTTTTCCTCATCTTAAAAATAACAACATTTTCATCAAACACAACAAAATTCTCCATGTTTGGTTTTGAAGTCAGTTTCCTCGATTTACTCTCAGTGGTTGAAATTTTAACACTAACCTGCTTCCTCAGTTGTTCAATCATCTTACCGTACAGGGAATTCGTCATTATTTTATAAAAATCTTTGTGGAAAGCGTTAGTGGCATGTTGTCGTTTTACCATATTTAGTTCAATGTACAGTTTTAACCAAGCTTTCTGCACAAATGATAAAACGTGGTAGATCCTACTCATTACTAAGCCCTGCGAAAGATAATACTTTAAGACTTTGTAATGAACAATATATTTTGATTTGGGAAGCAAATTCGGAGCGAGTTTTCTAGAACTGGCCGAAAGGTTAAGAATCCTATGCAAATCATGACAATAAGACGAAATCTCCTCGTAGCAGATGAGCATTGATTCTGGACACAATGGATAATTGGAATGAAGCTCGTGCAAGTGTGTAGGATAATCCAGATCCACCTCTAGAATGTAACCTTTTGCTGCAACCTCTTCTATGGTAGAATGTCTAAATCACGGATTTGTTCTTCCGTCAACCACACAAAATCCCCAAAAGGTAGCACTTGACTGAGGCTCCACCCATACAGGTTATTGGCATCCAAATATATGATGTAAGAATGAGGTTTTACAGGGCAATAATTCTCACCTATAAATGGGTTATTGGCACGTGCAAATCGTTCCGTTACCATACTCACACCTCCTCGTATTCCTCTTTCGATGAATAAGTGTTGATCGATGTCGGTCAACAACTCCAACCAAATCTTTGTTGGAAAACTTAAGACCGGGACTGCTGTATTAATGAGCAGGATCTAATTTGTAACATTCTAAACAAGTCATTCTGAAGTCTGTAAATACACATGCTAATAAAAAACAATCCAAAACACAAATATAAATTGAAGTAATCGGCAAATGTCTTACAACCCATCTCATTCCAAACCTTTAATGCATATTCATAGTCCTTGTCACTGACGCCCTCTTTAGTAAAACTAGAGAAAAAAGCTTCCTTTGGCGGTAAAGCCTCTTCCTCAAATCTATCTATCATAAGCGTCTCATAGGGAAATATCCCTTTACGCTTTAACAACTAAAAGCCATTGCTCCGGATATTCATACTTGAGAATGTCAAGTTGGGAATCTTCCAGCAATGACACCAATTTATCTAAAGACGACGGCAAAAATTAAAAAGAATCCAAGTATAATACATTATCAATTTGAATAGACATGTAATGTTGTACATTTTCTGGAATGACACTCACGATTGGTTTACCAAAGGTTGAAATACCTTGCATGATTACATGCCCGTCGTAGCGGGTCACATTATGAAAGAACACAGGCATTGTTTTCTTAAATTTATATTCGATATTACATTGGGAGTAAGCGGGACCTCCATAAACACCCGTATAGATCACGAACCTTCATTTCACCATCAACCATGAGTTCTTCACAAATATGACACAAGTTATTATTTCGAAAATGAATTTCGTCAAATTCTGTCATTACTAATGGTTTTGGTTGTTTTAACAAAGCTCTCATTTTTACATACTCAGCTTCGATGGCTAAGAGAAAGCGTGACACGCAATCAGAACCTCTATACAGTTTGCTAGATATCTCCTAAACAATCAATAATAACGTAACATTAACCGCAAGGTTCGTGTAAGTGATACTCGTACGTGTAGGAATTTTCATCATTAGGTTTACACCCTTGTATAGGAGTTAATATCGACTCAAAATCTGCGTATATCACAAATGGGACAGTCAACTGATTCGCAAAATTGTTAAACTTCATAATATTCTCACCAGGTTCTGGCATAACAATTCTTTGCGCTTTATGTTCTTTACAATACATTTCATGCTCGTATAATGTATTTCTTTTGTGTTGAGGACACAAACAGTATGCACAAGTACACCTATTGAAAACATGGTTCGATATCAATCGATTAAAATTCTCAATAAAACAATAGTGATCTTCCAACAATAACAACCTTACTATTTCGTCTCCATTCCTCTCGCTAATGAAGAGTGGATAGACCTCTTTGTCAGAATAACCATAAACGTTAATCTTTAAATCGTTTAAAATTTCAAACTTGCAAACATAATCTAATGGTACTGGATAAGAGACTTCGTCAACACGTAGAGTGTGTAACAAATGCTTGTAATTGCTCACTCTATTAGGTTGACTTGTAGTAGGATGTAAGGCAGCTAATATGGAAAATTCGAAACATTTTAAATCATTACATTTGACAGATATCGCCTTTTTATGCGCAAGAAAAGAATCTACGGTTTGTAACAACCACCAACTAAGGGTTTATATCTCGCAAACTGAACATCAAATGCAAGAATATTCCATAAAGCCCAACCAGAACCTTCCTTTTGATAATAATCTAAACGTCTTAACAAGTTCAAGTAAACCTCTTTTAAAACATCTTCAATTTGATCAAGATGTAACACAGTGTACGGTTTTGTACATAAATAAATGGAAATTGTTTTCGAAGGAGGTTTGTGTAGTTTGAGTTCGACACTCGTCACAAGTTTAACATGGTGAAGGCTGTTACACACCTCTTCAACAATACAAAGAATACCTCTTCAAAGAATACAACTGCTCGTGTAAATAAACAAAAATCGGATGAAGAGTTTCGTCGTCCGGAAACACATAACTAAATCTTGAAATATAATTCCGAAAAGAGCTTCTGGTCTTCTTGAACGAAGAGATTGTTTCATTGAGATGAATATCTGCTCTGTTCGACGCAACATAAGAACGATGACGGTGGCGATTCAAGTCAATTCTTGAAATAAATCCTTTGTTACATTGAATGCAAACGTTTTGAGGAGCTGTAGGTGATGGAACATTAGCGCGTATCTGGTGAAGAAAAAGTGTGCGGCGATTTTCGAAACATCGGCCGCAAACAACACAGTTTGCGTCGCATCGGCTGGGTGACAATTGCGTAGATGTCTCAGAAGACTGCTTCTGTGTCTATAGTTCGAAGCACACCTCAAACAAACATATATCCTCACACGTTGAGAGCATCCAGACTTGTGCACATCGAATCGACTGGTGACAAGTCTTCAGCCGATTGCGGAGGCGTTGCCCTGAAATAAACTTGTGGCATCTGTAAAAAAGAAAAAAATCCTGTTACAAAATTGTAAAGTTAGAAAACTAGAACAAGAAAAAAAAAACAATAAATTAAAAAAAATACACACTTTGTCAGTCGTGTAGGGCGGTGTAACTGTATTCGTGTCAGGTGATGTGAATAAAGGTGTTGTCAGCTTCGATGACGGTAAAACGTCGTAGGAAAGCTACATCTTCCGGAGGCTGACATCTACTAACAATTATCACCTTGCCTTTAAATAATATCTTTTGTTTTCCAATATTGAAAGCTCTGTTACCTACCAAATGATATAGGGTCAAAATGGAAGACTCAAGGAGTTCTGAAGAACAATCTGGAATGTAGACGTAGCGATCATCATGTCGAACACCTGTAAAAAATGCAGTTGTCATGACATAACCCAATTCGCAAATGTCAGGTAGTATCACTATAACGAGTAACGTTTTACCAATTCCCGTTGAACTGTAAATGTAAACACCTTTAACTTCTTTATCTTGCAAGGCGTTTGTTGCAAGTGTGCTCCACAAAGGTGTTGGTTCTTTTAAGAACTCTATTTTTAGCATTTCATTTTCTATCCTATTTAGAGTAATTTTTCATGTCGTGTGATAACTATCGAAGTAAGTTTTAATTCTGTCGTGTAACTCAAAATTGTTCAGAACAAATGGGTCGAGGTGGCTAAACGACAGACTATCTTCGCAAAATCATATGAGTTGCACACCGAATGAAAAGTCGACCAGGCTTCATCCGCAAATTAAGGCGAAAGGATCAATCGTTGCTATATATTTTTTAAACATTCCAGCTTGAGAACGAGTAATGATCCCCATAGTTAGCTCTTTCTCGATTAAACCACCCTTATCTTTACACCCAGCTTGCATCCCCTCGATAAAACTTTTGATTGCTTCCATTTTACACTCCACTAAAATCCTGACCAAGTGTCCTGCTAACACGGTTTCGATGCCAATACAAAGCATTTTCAATCTTATCATTTGCAACATGTTGTGGTATAGTGTTCTTTTCACAATATCAATTCCGTCATCGTCGGTCCCCTCCAAGCGAAATTTTATTAAACAGTGTGGCATTCTAGAAAGAATAAAGAGAATGGAACAAAAAGCTGTATAATCACATTTTAAGTATATTAATACATTTTACAAAATTGTACACATAACGTTCATGGAAAGCTGTTTTCTTTAATTTGTTAACAATGTAATCGGGAGTAAATCCCTTGGTTTTCATAATTATGTAAAAATTACAATAATGTCCACAGGTTGAAGATGTTGGGGATTGAATTTGAAACTTGTTGCACCAATCTTCTTTCCATTCCAATCACTCAAATACTGTAGAATGTGGTAATTGTTTTGTTTTCTAAGTTGAAGCCAAAAGAGTAAAAAAAACTCGAAAGTCTTAATTCCATTCTTCATTTTGTTCAATCCGATGACAGACCAATGGCTTCCCGACGAACTGCACGTATCATGATTGACCACTAGAAACGATTCTTTTCTATTAATTACAACAGGTAAGTGGTTTGCGGGATATGTCCCCAGGAAATTTGGACATCTACTTCTCAAGAGGTCATTGATCTGCATCGTGTTCATCCTTCCAAGAACACTTCACGATCAAAATTAACTTCTAAAACCTTCGGTATCTCGTAATAAATCAAAACGTTAGTCGCTTTTGCGAGAGCAGCGTCAAATCTAAGTTCTATTCTGACGACACCTTGTCTGTTGAGTGAAATGTGAGAGCTTGAATTTCAAGCGCAACCATCCGGAGTCAGATCATAAGCAAACATACAATGTTTTGAGTAAAATCTGTAATCTTGATGCCATTACCTACATTTTGAAATTATATGTCTAATCCGTGAAATAAATTCATGTAGGCTCGGGTGTAGGTCATGGAACTAAAGTCGGGTTGTAGTGGTTTGTCTATTTGTTCCCCATCTACAGTGAGCGATAAGTAGTTCAAACCGTGATTTTCAAATATCCAAGGATCTTTTTTGTAAATGCCCGTGTACGTTTCATTGTCAACAAAACAAATCAAAACAAAAGATGGCACCTGTCCTTGAAAAACGTTGCCAATAAGGCCGAAGTCATTCCGCTAGAAAAGTTTGGATTTTAATGGGGCTGCGAACAAAAGAATATTTTGCGCTATTTTCTTGCAGTGTTGTCATGTGATATGCTAGAATGGATGGGGAGGGTCTAACCTTTTTTACAAACAAAGCAGCTGCTTTTATTTGTATTTTTGGTTTTGTACCAGCAGCAGCGTTGGACAACTTGAGCAAAAATTCAGGCTTTGATAAAAACGAAACGAAACTTGACATTAACATTGCTCAATAAAAGTTTCGACAAGTTGCAGGCTTCAGTATGAATTCGCCCCATTAACTCTATACTTTAGAATTTGCGATAGTAGTTTTCCTGTTATCTGTAGTATTCCACATGGCAGCTCTCAATTGACAGTCTTTAGCTTCATTAGAGTAACTGAGCAACGTTTGCAGGTAAGCTTTATATCGATAAGTGCCGCTACCTCCAGAAATCAGCTTCCCATTGAAATAACAGTCTACTTGGGAAAAAAGAGATTGTAGAAATAGGTTAGTAGGCGTTATGAAAGCACTCAATGCATCAGTACGATCTTCTCCAGCAGCGCTTACAACTTTCACTTTTAAATAAATACATGTTTACGCCAAATCCAAATAGTCTGCTGTTCCGTCAATCTGAAATTCTATAGTTGAACTAGGCGTTGCAATAGGGTGGTATTCGACATACTGATTGCGTTCTATAGATACTTGTGTTGGTGGAACTTAAAATATATCCAATTCTGATTTCAAACACTTACAAGATGAAGGATGAATGAAAGACATTTTTAAAAAATAGTATCTCGAGCCGCTTTCTTATTTATCTTCTTCTTCTTTTTCTGACTTACTTTCACTGTTCGTCGTCTCTTAGTAGCATTCGTCTTGGGAGAGTTGTGTCTTCTCTTGCGACCGCTGCCAGATTGACTGAACTTAGCCTTAACATCGCCTAATATCTGTTCACCAGTCTCCTGTAATCTGTCCTTTGTGCTCTATTTAAAATTTTTACCAACAATTAATCTTGCGCGATATTACTTCAGCTCCTAAAGCTTTGCGTCCTAAATAGCTGCCAACCTAACGAACGAAAGGCATTGCTTATTTAGATATACTAGCAAAGATGTTCGCCAACACATGCCCAGCTTGATGTCTTGCACCTGAATACACGTTTACACCTCCAGCCTTTCTCCGATAGTGAGCCGTATAAGTGCAGCAGGAAGCCATTGTTTTACTCACAACCTTTTCCATCTGACGTGCAGAGTGACAACGGTGTGTCCTTGGGAAGAGAACGGTATTATATCGCCATACGCGTCACAAAATTTACTTTCTATTGTTTGCATGTTATGTTGTAGCAGCGAATAATAATGGGGAGAAGTGAATATAACAGACTGGCTCGCGCCTAACTCTCCTACAACATTAGTAATTCTTAACAA
>JAHWFP010259417.1:126291-138729 GCA_023313725.1 Lithobius niger | reverse complement strand
CCTTATACGACAAGTCTCGGATTTCTTATATTGGTGTAATCCAAATATAATCTGGAAGGTTGTTGTTATCATGAAGTGATGGGTTAACAGCTGTAACGGTTAATTCAGCTCGAGTTTTGTAAGAGATACTTTTATCGTGAACGACTACAACACCTCTCTTCGTAGCAAAACTCCCGTCATGGAGATAAGGGTAAAGAGGTAATTGATTTGATTCAAAACGAACCTGCGAACCATTCGTTTTCCCATTAATAATCGAATATACAAATTAGTAGTTGGTCTTATGTCATTATGAATAACGTAACGTTTTAAACTAATACTGTAACTAATGTTAGGCCTTTTCCTCTTTTCATAATCCAAGTCTTGAAAAGGATGCTCTTTCCACTTATAATTTTCAAATTTGCCTCTCCTAAATTCTGCTATTTCCTTATTTATTGCCTCTACTAGGTCACTGGTTGTGTGGTAACTGATACTACCGCTTGTGCATTTTAGCTTGTATTCAGTGGCCGTGGGAGTCATTATATCTAAATTTAAAACATTTAAGATTACATCATCCTCACCAGCTCTCATTAAAAAAGGTTTATAGTCCATTCTTAAAGGAAATTACATCTCTACCAAGGCGACCTCATATTCAGTCGAGAGATTAAGTGTTTCTGGGAGATAATTCTTGTAATGAGCCAAAGTGTTATTGCAAAAGACATCCATACTGCCATTAGACAGAAGAGTGACGTAGAGACTATCGAGAAGGTCCATCTTGAACGATATCAGTTACCCAACTATTGAATTTCGGACCCCAGCCAGCCCATTTAACGTAAAAATGAGTCATGCCTGCCACTTTCTTTTCCCTCAACACACATTCTATTCTGTAAACATTATGTTTTATAATAGGTTGTAATTCCTGGCTGTAAAAAGTACCTTTCATGGGCGTAGAATCATAATCCCTTAACGTGTTGACAGGTGTTATTTTTAATTTTACTGGCAATGGTAAATGTTTCAGTAGTCCACTTTGGGATGTAGCCTCGTGTAAAAATCTGTCTGATTTTTGGTATGCGGCCCAACTGACCTACTTTCAAACCACTAGCGCCACCGTACTAATTTTTATAAGCTTCACGCTCCTTCTTTCTGGTTATAATTTCGGAAGGTGCTAACTTGATGCTAGTATGAAGATAATTATTGTGCGAATTTACAATCTAATCCAAGTCATCTACATAGTTGTAGCTATCAATATAGGTACACCAACGAAATATTCGACTTTTCAGCGTTTTTATCACTTTTTCTGCAATACTCGCCTTGACTGAGCGATTATAGGTGTGATACCATTCAATATTAAGAGAGTCGAGTAAGGATCTGACAGCTACGGAAAAATACTCAGAGCCTTCATCAGAATGCAAGTAAAATGGTTTCTTGTCTTTAAATACTTTCTTTAAACCGGAAACTATAGCTACTACCGATTTGTTTTTTAAAGGAACTGCTATGAGATATTTAGTTAACACGTCGATTGCGATCAAAACGTATATATTTCTTAAGGTCAATGAGGTCTGACTGCCAAATGTGATCTTTTCGTGCTATGAAGTGTTACGTTTAAATTTGTGTCTAATGGCTTTATGTAAAGTGTAAGCCTCTTGAGATTTTAAGAAGTCGTCTACTTGCTTTCTGCTAAAACCATATTTTTTAGCTTCACGATACAGACTCTCTTTACCTCCTAATGAGCCTACAGAATTAGGATCGAAGTAGATGTCCTTTAAAGTCGCCATAATCAAAAGTATTGGCTGTTATCCAACCAACTCAAATCTTATTCTGTTTTTTTTTGTTTAGTTTTGAATACTTTCTTGTCCACGATGTTACACGACCTAACAAAGTATTAAGAGATTGCCAACCTAACAACTTGTTAGCAACACGTTTTGCATGTTTTGTACGCGAGAACAAACCATACACTAAATCGCCGACGTTCAATTTTTTACTAGGGCGACCTTGGAATAATAACTCACCCTTTTCGTTCCAAGAAATTTCTCCTTCCACTAAACGTTCTGTAATTAATACGAACCGTTTCTACCAATTCATCGATGCTAGGTTTTCTGGCCGATGCACAATCATCCTCAATGTCTGTAGTCTCAGTCTGTTCTGGCGCGGTTTTAGACGTAGTCATTTTTAAAGTTGTAGTTGGAGGATTCACAGCGCTGCTGGTAAAACTAACTTGTAAAGGTTCCTTTATTTTAGCCTGTTCACGATAATTCAAATAGCGTTGCAATAATTGTTGATACAACATAACTTTCTGATGTTCGTCAACATAATCTTGTTCTAGAATACTTTTCATTTGTTCATCCAACTCGCTAAGAGGTTTTTCAAATGGTTCAACGCCGGGATAGTTCGTTAACATCATTTTTTTGTACATTATTAGCGTGAAAAAATACTAACTAATAAACTAATTACAGGCGGGAACCTATTTTTTTGATTGATACTTAAGGATATTTTACCTCGTAGCACGTTTAGACAGCAACTATTTAAAACATCGAGCACAGTCGGACAATGAGTGAGTAAGGTTTTTTCACGGAGCGGTGAACCTTAGAAGGTGCTAATAGCTCGAAAAACGGAATGCAAGGTTTCACTTGGTTCTTCTCAATTGGTTTAGATAAACAATTGGATTCTGGTATAGGATACAACTACGATAACGAAGTGAGGGATCCATCGTTGAATGGAGGTCTAACAACAAATGAGTGAATGGATTTTGAGCGGCGTCATTATATACCTCGCACAGGAAGTTGGCGCATCCTAACTGCGACCCCAACGTTTTCACCTGAGACTGATTATGTGGACTATGTATCAATACAATATAAGTCGAACAAACACAAATGGTTCTCAAATTTTTATGAAACATATTTTGCACAGGTAAAATACAAAATAGATTCTTGTGATGAAGATTTCTGATTCGCCAAATCACACATCTTGTGATCTATTAAAACGATAGTGACTTGACCTTCTATCATTGCACGGTCTACTTTTTGAGAGAACATTAAAGGTATGCAGCAATTAAGTTTCAAACTGTCATAGGCTTTTTGCCAAATATCATATATTACGAGACATTGGGTAGATTTTGGAGTAATCAACAGTTAATGATTTAAAATAAGGTCAACCGCAAACTCCGTCTTCCCCAAATTAGGTTGTCCTGCAACGACCATAGCAGCTGGAAGATGCAACCTACAATCAACACACTCCATTCTTCAAATAACAACAAAACAATTTAACAATTTTTAATCTGCACTCATTTTACGATACCAATTCAAATATGCAATGATAAAGGGAACTGAGCAGAGTATTCAAACAGAAAAGAATCAAATTTAAAGACAGTATGCAAATATGTTTCACACCATCTAATGAGACCCATCTCGAAACACAAATAATTCAGTTCCTTAGGTTGCAATAGTTCGAGCATTTCAGGATCCTTTTTACACATTTTCCTAATACAACGCTTTCAACTTGTTTCACTGACGAGCGCACGCACAATATAGTCTGTAGAGAGGTCAGTCAGTTTTAACAAATTCATCACTTTCTCTCGCGATGTTACACTCTTGAAATACAAATAAAGCCATAAATGCTCCCCCAGCATGCGATTCGGCATGTGACACTAACTCATATTCACCACTAAAAAGTGTACATTGGTGTAAAAGATTGTCCTCTCACCAGCAAATTGTTGGAAAAGAAGCACACTATTCCATAAGCAACGCACGTAGCATTTTCTGCAAGATCCATCCTACTCTCACAACAGTATAAAGGTAACTGAATTATTTCGTTTTAAAAATGTTTAAAACACAATTAAAAAAACTCACCTGATAACGTGTATCAACATTTTTATGCCATTATTTAACCTTTGTTCTCCATCTCAGATTCCAATTTCGTCACCAGGACGTCGATAGCAGGTGCTAATGACCCTAGCATCGAAAATGAGCTTGAATATAAATTGTATAGTATCCCATATTCACGTTGGAAAACAATGTATTTTGGGTTGTTTTCGATCAGAGGATAGATCATTATTTGGCCTTGATCTAGTTCTACGTGCATGTCTCCATCAACCACGTTTGTTTGAATAATGTCGAAATTATCTTTGAACATTTTCCATTGTTGCAACGACGATGGAATACTGTCTTTGGATGAAAAAAACCTCGACGTTGCTCTAGTGTAGTCTCCTAAATGAATGAGAATATTTTCTGCATATATGCCAACATTCATAAAAGCGTGGTCGGTGACACTTAATGGGAGAGACATTGTTGGCAAGAGTATGGAAGCTATTTTACTAATTTAAAAAAAGAGAGAAGAAAGTCACATTAGTCTTTATTCTCTTTTTTTAAATATACCTAATAACATGCAAAAAACAATACTAAACTACGTGATTTGAAGTTGAAGACTTGTCTGACACTTTAAACACAAGTTGAATACTTGAAGACGTGTGAAGCTCTCTTGAAAAGCTTTCCCTTTTTATATGAAACCCTTAATCTCCTAAAATCATGAGATGGCAATAACCGTTTTTGAATGTCATGATCCGACTACGCGACATTTTTCGTTTTTCCATTTTTTTCAAGTAAACAGGTCGGTGACCTAACTAAAAACTGTAACATCATACTTGTTTTTTAGGTGGTTGTCTCCGAAAACTAGGATTAGTGATGCGATCTAAAGATCGTTCATCTCCACAGCCTCTTCCTAGTGTCAAACAAGAAAAAATAAAATCGAGATTAAAATGAGTGACTTCACATTCCAACGAGGAAAGATTTCATCACATCACAACTGACATTGGAATAGGTAACACCATCGAGAGAAAAGTAAGTATTCTTTGCATACATTTTATTTAAAGATGTTTACTCTTTGATTTTTTACATAATAGTAATATTAATAGAAGAAAAAAAAATTACTACTCTACAAATTAATAATAAATATCAGCTTGTACAATGCTGTGAAAACCATTCGGTTTTCTGAAATATGTTGGGATTTCATCAACGTTAAAAACCTCTAGCCTCTTCCCTTCCTCAACTAAAGTTGTTTCACTCAATTTTAGAATTGCGAACCGCTCTAAAGCTTGTTTTTCTAGCATCATTTCACGGTCACCAAGCACCAATTTAACGAGGAAGTTGGTTCTGGGATCTTCAGAAAATATGATCACTTCATCTACAGCAATTATCTTCATTGTAAAAAAATCATTTTTCCAGCGTTTATTAGCTAAGGCTGGTGTAGTGTTTGTAAAAGTTATTGTTAGCAAATTCTTCGTTTTTTCAGCGTCGACGTAATGGTTTGTACTAACATCATTTTTGTCATTTGGATCAGATACGTTAATCATACGTTTCTGATTAGCATTAAAACAGTTCTGATTCGAATTTAATGGAAGGAAATTCTTATGTGCGCAGCTTAGATTGACAGCATCGGCTTCCGATACGAGTGTTCCTAAATTAGCAATGCGTTGCCCCTTCACGTTATAGTTCGTATTTTCTTCTGGATCCGGTTGTAAGTAGTCACTTGCTTGAAAAGCTTGAAAAGCATACTTTTGTTCATGTAAAATATCTTCCTGTGCCTCTAAACGAATATTCTTCAGAATTTTCGTTAATCGCCTCATTACAAACAGTAACTTTGATTTGACAATTTTTGAACAAGATCGCCCAACTCGCTAACAGTCTGCTCAATGTCAATATTTTCTAAACTTGTAACTTCTTGTTGATCCATTTTCCCGTCTTTGAACTGAACTTGACGGGTCATCTGCTCGAATAACACACAACGAATGAGTTTGTCTCATCTCCGCAAAGAGTTTTAAATCTTTTTCCTAATCACATGATTCTTCGTTTTTTTTATAGATGCCTAACATGTACACAAACCCTGAAATGGGAAATAACGAGCTGTAAGTAATATAAAACGAAAAGTTTTAAATAACTTTTTAAAAACTCCTTTTTAAAGAAAAATAACTTTTGTCCTCCATTTTTAGCATGCCAATGGTGTCTGTCATAGTAGAGAGTTTCATAAGAATAATAGAGAGAACAATAGAAAGGTAACCTACTGTAGATTAAAAAAAACAGTCTTAAAAAAGTATTATTCTATTCGTTAAATCTTCGACTTCTTTACAGTGAAAGAAAAAGAAAAAGACGCGATGGAGATGAGGATGATAAAGGACCGGCGCCAAAAAAAAAAAGGAAAATAATGTAAAAAATATTTAAATAAATGTAAAGAAAATGTCTACTTTCGTATCTTTTAAATATTCTTTCACATATGTACTATTTTTAACAACAATAGCTTGACCAGGTTCGATGAATATGTCGTCTGTGTTTGGAATTTCTTCCATTGTTTTCAAGTAACTAGGTTTGTGGAACGTAAATGGATTCCTTCCAAAATCCATTCTAACCATTAAATCGACATTCTCTTTTTCACAAAACAAGGAAACTCTCGTCAGCTTTGCTTTTCTTGTCATAACAAAACTATCATCTCGAGCAAAAAGAAACCAGGGTTGATTAAGCTGCGCATTAAAATTGAATGACACAAATAAATTATTTGAGAAATCGACATGCTGTTTAGTAGCTGCATCGGTGGATTCAATAGGTTGTGACATTTTCGAGTCGAAGGCGTTACGTTGGTTATTTAATGAAACACAATTCTGCTTGCAACACGATAAGGTGGTGACGTCACTAGAGTGGAGAGCAAGAGCCACATTCGTTATTCGTTTACCGTTAGCTAAATACTGAGGATCACCGCTTGAATCCGTCTGTAGCGGACATCTTTTTAAGTTTGTAACCTCTTCTTCAAGTAAACTATTACTAAGAGAAGCCTCCATTATTCTCGTTTCAATCGTATTTTCAAGTTCATTCTTGGTATCCAGGACATATTGTCTTATATCCCCGCTCGTATTGCCAAGCATCTCAAATAGCAGGTTTATGATCGAGGTTGTAAATTTCTGTATGCAGTCACTTCAACCTCGTAATTGCCATCTCATTAAGACGGGCGTTAAGTGCACGGTCTGACATTTTTTAAGCGAATGGACTGAGTTGGGATGCGTAACTTTAGTATCAGCGAGAAATTTGTATTTTTATTTTTGTTTGCCGTTATCGATTCACACTACAGAACTCTGTTCCTTTTTTTTATCCATAACTTTCGCTGTTATCTTGATCTTCACAGCTAAGCAGCTCTTGGGATGCTACTGTTTGTACGGGAGTAGAATCTTTAGCATATAACATTGACAAAAAATTCCTTCGAATAGCTTCAGTTGAAAGTAAAATGATTGTAGGCACAATTGATGAAACCATCATTCTTGAAAGGCAAATCACAAATCCCACATCCACTTTTTCCTTAAAACGTATGAAACAACAGAGTTTGACAAATTCACCTCCAATGCAATACGAGTCAATGGAGCATCTCTTCGCATGATAGGCTAACAATCTTGCGAATATCTCCTTTGTAAGTCTTGTTTTGCCGTATTGTATCACAAGTCCGTAGACATGACAAGGTTTCACCTCCGTTATTTTTAAAATGCGTTCGCAGAATCAATGAAACTCGATCCTACCTTCAGGTTTAATGCACTTGAAGGGGAATAAACGTTTCGAAGTCGTTTTTCAGATGAAGGAATCTCTTTCATCGAGGAGAAATCGGTTTGTGTAGCGACAGCCATGTCTAGTAGTGATCAGATTAAAAAGACTACAAATAATTGCCACCAGTCTCATTCAGTTAGTTCTAATCTACGTCGGAAGGGCGCTGCGGGAGTTGGTCACGTCACCAGCTCTCTCAACCAATCAGAGACATATTACTTAAAAATAATCCTCCATTTGGTTCCAATTCCTACCACCCGAGGGTCCACCAGAAACACCCTCCGCTCACGTGACCGACTATCGACCAATCAGAGAGCGAGTAGCCCTTACATATTACTTAAAACCAGAAGCTATCTTTCTTACTGACTCCAACCTTTAAAGGAGGTAGACGACACACAAAATTTAATAAAAAAAGTGCACGTCACTATAAAAATGCATAGTCATACTAACACTAACCCAATACGTCATCTAATCTGTGACGTCACAGATGAGACGATAAGAATTAGTATTGTAGAAGGTAGCCTAGCTGGCGTGAATACGCAGAAACTTAACTACTGACATCGTACTCTCTGCACGTGCCCGAATCATAGTGGCCGATAGATAGGGTGTCCTTGCCATTTTCCCAGATGAACCTCTTATCGTCATACGGCGAGAGGAGAGATTTAGAAACTCGCACCATACCCTTTTGCGCTAGTGTCGTTGATTTTAAGGCAGATTTTAATTGTCGAAGGACAAGTGCGCCTTGACGAATGATCTCTGGATTCCTTTGGCTTTTTTAGTCGTCTCTTTTCTCCACGTTTTAATAGTGCACGTCTTCGCTCGCACTCCGAAAAAAATTGGATGGGTACGTCGCCCATCTCGTCTTTCATCTTTCCCAGGACCTTTATATTAGAATCTGAAAAAAGGCAGTGGTCTCGGGGGTAATTGTTGGCGTCGAAACGATCTCGGTTCTGGAGCATGTCGTCGAATATGTCGTCCATTTCAATTCAGTAGCAAAGGCGATCTGTGTCGGTGAAGAGGAGTTTTGCTCTATCTCCGTACTTTGGTCAAATGAACTCGTAATGGAACTCGTACATTGCAAGTTTAGAAAGATCCAAAATGGAGAAACCTGAGTAAGTAAGTATTTGTGCTTCCCGACATGAGTGAAGAGTTCCAACTTGAATTTCATCATTTTGAGGAGAGCCACCCAACTAAATCCTGGAGTGGCTACGTAGTAGCAGGGATCAAACTTGGTGTTTTCCAGACAAAGTTTTCTAAAATCTTAGAATATCTTCGCAAGCAGGAAAACGTCCGTCATTAGGTAGATCTCGTGGTACTAACCAAATTTCTACGTTTTCATCTTGATTCGTAGGTTTAGCGCCCGAACGTACTCATCACCTGCTAACTCTTCGTCTTTCAGCTGGGAGAAAACGACATTCTCAATGGCAGTTCTTCCTTATCGAAAGTGGAGGTGTCTCTCAAGTGCTCATAAGGGTAGACACCCTTTCTCGTCAGGAGATTTAGAGCATCCTCTCGAGTCATGCCATCCTGAAACCAAGCAGATTTTAGGCCAGAGTCCAAGGTGGCTTCGAGTATGGGGAACCCGACGTTACTTTTCCTGTGGTTTTGGACCAGAGTGTCCAACGAAGCTTCCAAGAAACTTAAGACTGTCCATGAATCGAAGATTTACACCCTCCCTTTTAATAGTCATGCTCTGAAACTTCTCTAAATTTCGGCTAGTGACTTCCACTTTTTCCCATGAACTTGTGCACAGCGGATACCAGGAGGTGCATGTCGTATCCTTCTAGGCCATGGAATACAATGGGAATGGTTCTCCGTTCTCAAACACTCAAGTTGCATTTTGAACGAGCAGCTCCTCTGTACTACCCGCTGATGTGGCTTCTCCTCTGTACTTCCCTAACCTTTTGCTCGGTAACATTCTTGGGGGATTTTGCAGTATAAGGGTTTTTCGTAGTAATGGCAGACGTAGGAGTGAGAGTAACTGTTTTTTTTTTGGCTCGGGTGAGTTGGAGCGGTTTCACATTTTTCAACAGCGTAAGGTAATCTTTGGCTTCTTCCACCATGCGTTCGTAAAACATGTTGACGGCGTCTTCTCCCAAGTAATATTGCTGACTAACATTCTTCCCGTTCTGTCCTACAACAATGTAACTGACGCTGCACGGATCATACTGATGTATTTTAGACGTCGAACTCGTGGAAGAGTTGGATTGAACTGTTTGGACGGGGTGAAGGATACACTCGAAATCGGCGTAAACTATGCGTAGAAAGGGGGTTTTAACGGTTGAAATGCCAAAAGTTGAGAAAGTTTTCTCCGGGTGACTTGAATTTAAGCGCTTGCACGGGGTTGATTTTCACGCATTCTTTCTGGTGAGTCGAGAGCATCCATTCCTTTCCAAACCCAGCAATACAGTTCTGGCAATAGAACTTGGTGTGAATGCCCATACCTCGGAAGTGTAAAAATACGGCATTGAATCTAATGGTGCAGTAATGGGGTGTTCACCGTTTCAGAGTTTTCGTCGTATTTTCTGCACAGCAAGAGAAGATCGATGGGTTGACCGTCTAAATGTTTCGAGACACGAAGTGGGTACAGTCCTTCCACGTTGCGAAAACCTATCACGCTAATGCTGCAGGGATACGGGACTACTTTCGGGCGGAAATGTGAATGAGCTGGTTTGGGTAATGTTTGGTGGAACAGTGAAGCTATGAAACAGTAATTAAACATAAGTTTACTAAAGATGTTTTACTAGTTCAGGATAATTTAGATGTCGTAAGCTCGCCTGCCTTAATCTAACCCTGCTAAATTACAGATGTGATGGGCTGAATTATAGTGAAAATATTAGGGGCATGATGACTTAAGTTGGGGCAAAGGGAGGAAAAATAGGGAGGACAATTTCTAGTTAGGCAATCGAAATTAGCACTTACTCTTAGTTTGGTTGGAATGGAATATGGAAGGAATGGGGTTAGGCCATTGTTGCCCTTAAACAGCATGGTCACATTGTTGGCATGGCAACCCTCGAGCTTACAATGTTCATAAATCGATTTACAATACTTTTACATTGTTGTACAAGATTGTTAAATATAGTACATTTATTCAAGGCAACAGTGAGTTGCTTGGAGAGAAAGGCAAACTGAGAGAAACGTCAAGCAAGCAAGGTCCATAGAGTTATTGCAGCATTCACTGCCATAATTAGCATGTCCAGTGTCCCTGACGATCACCTAGCAGTCCTGTCGGATCTGTCCCTACAGAATGCCCCCTTCCCCCCAAAATGATTGTCAGAGGTGGCTTCGTACACCGAGCTGATCAATTAACCTTAAACGAGAACGGCACTTAGACATGTACATAAATTTTAAAATGTACACTTCACAACACAGCCATGAACTTTAAAGCGAAACATATATATAATAACCTTAAATTGATGACGCGCGCATGAGAAAGAACTCGAGCTATTCGCCTAAATAACTTACACTACAACATTAACTTAAAAGTTCGCTTTACCTAGGTTCCGCCAATTTATTGGTATGGAAAAGATCCGTTTCAAATACCTAGGATTTCCTAAGACACTTGGACAGCGTTTATTTATTGGAATCAAGCAGCTGGTATTTATAAGATTTGATGAACATTTTTTTTATTTATAAAGTGACTGAGGGGCTTATGGCATCGCCCCCATGCACACATAAGTCAAGGGCGACGTGATTATACCAATAGCGACATACTCGTGTCCTATCTGAGGCCAGACAGCTGAAACCACATGCGTCAAGAAAAAAATATCTTTATGAAAAAGCATTTACGAGATCTACTTAATAAAGAAGACCATAACTTAAAAAAGGAAAGACTTGAATCTAGAAATCCAAGCAAACAAAAATTGTATGAGGTACAATTCATTGATTTTTTTTTATCAGGAGAGGTCTCGGAGTTTTCCTGAAGTCCCAAAAAAATGTGTTAACTACTAATAAAAAAAATTATTGCACTATTATAAGTCAAGTAGCAAAAATCAACATTTAACGTTAACATTTGCGCTTAAATTAACAATTAAGCATCTAAGTTTTAACCAAAAATAAGGGGTTGAAAAATAGAAGCGCAAAACAATAGCACAGCGGCATCTTTAAAACAAACCAAGGAACATCCAGATTTCTATCGCTCAGACAATCTTCCAACAACAACAATATTAACTCAAATCCACACCAATTCTTCTCCAACAGAGTTGTGACGAACTGGAATACCCTCCCTGAACATCTTGCCAGAGAAACCTGCTCAGATTTCTGGGAAAAAATGTATGACAAGAGAGCTACCTCTCTCTGATTCTGCTTCTTTCCGGCCTCACGGGACGCCCTTGACCGCGTATGGTTTATTATTATTATTATTAACTCTTCATTTCGTCACATCACCGCTCAACAATTGTTATGACGATGACGTCATGAACCGCATCGAGAAGAAGACGTCAACGTTTCAATGGATGCCAACAATCGTTCCTCAACCATCGCACTTCAATCTCATAAACAGAGACAAGGTAGGCAACACCATATTTGAACGACTCAAATTTATCACATTCATGTTTATAAATGTTTCAATATTAACGCCAGCAATAGATTAGCAATACATTTCCAAATATCTATTACAGGAGGACAAAACAGCTATCGAGGCTAAGATACGGGTGAAATACAAGACGACCAAAAATGGGGAACATCGCTTCAATGGCCCGCTCAAATAAGCAGCAAGGGCCCGATCGAGAGGACCTGACCTAATATGGTTCAAAGTTCTTAAATAAAGCACTACATTATCAAATTCGTTTCAAAATGCTTTATCGAATTTTTAAATCTAATTAATATGACAATTTACCCAATTAAACGGTGTCTTAATACTATAGCAGGGGCGTCTACGTGGGGGGGGGGGGGG
>JAHWFP010259417.1:108294-126191 GCA_023313725.1 Lithobius niger | reverse complement strand
ATAAATAGCAAATAGTAGAGTAGTGAAAAAATAAATATATGTGAGCACGTGAAACAGTGTAGTACTGAAGGAAGTGGGACTTTATATGTTGTACAGTTTGGTTTAAATTGAGACTATCCGCCTGCAAGGTTTCATTTTATTTATATTCCCTATCCGTGTGTCACGGAAGCGCGCTACAAATTCCTGTGATGTTGACTGAAAACGTTAGTGCAATGCAGTAAAGCACGTAGAGCATCAAGAGGCAGCTGCGTTAACCATTGCTCAGCTCTGATGTTCTTTTGTCTCTCGTAGCACGTTGTTTGTCCACTGCATAGTGATGGAGTGATGGATGGAAATCAATGCGCCACTGCGTTCGTAAAGAAAAAGTTAGTTCATTCCAACGGTAAGCAACTTTATTTTTCTTAAATATTACTTAGCACATTGATGTATGAACAGATACACGAAATAACAAGAATTTATAGGGTTACCTATAAATTCTTGGTAATAAGAATAAGGCTACTTGTACGAAACGTTACCGAGTGCAGAGTATGGAAGTATTCGCCAGTTGCAAGACCTATGTTGGACAGTATTATCAGCGCCAACTGTTATGTTGTATAAACGTTGGCGACGGTATTATTCGACCTATCAACAACATTTCAATTTCTCCACTAAAGCATAACGAATCTTGTTTTGAATGTAATTCATGAGTATGTCAGTAGTGATACTAGTTCAATAATAATAATGGTCGCATCGGGTCGTACTCATGGTTTCTTTGCAAACTGAACCAGCCAAACATTCCTTATACAGTCTTATATAATCGATCAGGTGCCCCCCCCCTAAAAAGTATGAGGAGTTCCCCCCAAGTTTTTTCCATCACCCCCTCTACCGCCACCAATTTTCCGAAATGTTGTATATTTCATTGCATTATTATTTGGGCCTCAATGAATAATCTTGCTGCGAAATACACAACTTTTACAAAGTTGGAGGGGGCGCGGCGGGGGGGGGGGGATTAGAATACACAAACCTAAAAGCCAATGTAGAAATATGTCAGTGATCTGGGAATGGATTGGGTTGCCGCCAGTTCGAATCAGGATCGTACACTCCGAGTCGAAACGTGCGAGATCATAAAAGTGGTTTTCTGTACTACATTATTTCTAAATGTGTGATTTTTGTACACGAGGTTCTGTGTCGTTCGTTGTGTGATGATAATAATGATATTAACTTCTCGTTTTTACAACTGGCTGGCTTATTGGTTGGGGAGGCCCTCCCCCACCCAAAAAAAAATTTGCGATGTTCATCACGTTCCCCCCTGTCTCATTTACGGTTTTACTGTTTATTTGACACAATACGGCAACAAAAAAGTAGTCGAGAACTAATAAAATAATACGTTAAAATTAAGGCTTGAAATTAATGCGTTACCCAACACAAGAAATGTTTGAGCAGACTTGGCTGCGTTTTTCTTGCGTTCTTTGGATTTCGTGAATGAATGAGAAGCTGGGGTTCATGACTCAAAACAGTTTTCCTCCCCCCATTTGTCCATACTCTAGAACTCAATGTGCTAATGAATTGATGAACTAAATATCCTTGAAAGTTTACCCAGCTATTTGTAATTTTTTCAAAACAAGTATTGTAACGGAACGGAGGAGACAAGTACACGCAATACGAGCTTTTTAATTCGACGTGTCACATGTCGAATTAATGCGGTTGTGGCCAAAAAACGGGGGTAGGTGATTCACGTCAGCGACATCTCTTCAAAAACCAGACACATTTGTTCAATTCTGATCCGACGAAATTCAAGTATGTGGGTGGGTGACTTGCAGTGCGCCAGTACACAAGGTATTATGCTCTAGTTGTTTTAGTTAGGGCAGTTTTAGTTCGCTAACCTCTAAAAAGGTCTCTGAGCGAAAAACCGTCTTCAAATAGTACACGATCAGTGGCTGACGTCAGCGCTTCGTCAGTGTAAAGGTGTGCGCTCAACGCCAATCATACGAAAAATTGCGGCGTGTAAGTGCACATTTCGCCAAGTCAGCTCTTCAACATTGCGGTCGGTTAGAGGCTAGCGTGTACGTCTAGATGGCTCCTGTCTTATGGCGCAGATCAACACAAAGTGAGTCATCACTTACCTTTGCGGTGATCTGGATGGTACACCGAATTTCTATGATTGAATCTGGACGGTACAATGAATGTGATGCTCGTATAAGACTTTTGCTGTTAATTACTGCGCCATCCTCGCTGCTTTTCGGGTGCGATATATTACAGTATTTTATTACGCGTATTTGTGGCGTTGTTTCCTATTGAACGAGTGAGCAAAGCGAATGATGTCTTGTTTTCAGAGTGGCGGACTGGCCAAAGGGATGGAAGGGCGGGATATTCTTAATGGCCTCCGACTTCAGATTTTTTAAAAAATCCGTAACAGGAAGACTCACATAAGTTTTATTGGTTCGACATTAGTTTTAACCACAGATTTAAAATTATAAATAATAATAATAAAGATAATTATAAAACGCTAGTAAAACAAGTACTTTGTATTGAGTAGCCTAACAAAAATTGGCCACATGAAATTGCAGTGTTATATTCAATGTGGACTTTGTCACAATTTTCGTGTAAATATTTTAACTTTTATTAATACACCTAAAAAGTGTAAATAAATTTAAAGTAGTCAACCTCACGTACCCTCAGCGCAATATGATTTCTCCTCCTCCCTCCCCCACCAAATTACCTGCTTAATTTATGAAATATGGTGTTCGAAGATTTTAAGAATGTAAAAGTCTGATGAACAAGAACAACGGGTACGGGAAACTGTAAAACAACGAAGCTTTCAGTTTGTTTTTTTTGTAAGAAAACCCATATAATAATAATAATAATAATAATAATAATGTTTATTTTTCAATTACAATAGCAATGCAATTCTCGAAGTTACAAAAATAACTTGTATGAGTTTACAATGAAATAGTTATTGGTAATTAGATTATTATGCATTACAAGAAGCTCAGCTGTAATGTTGTGTAATAGATTTATAGATTACAATTTTTTGGTATTATTTTTTTAGGTATTTAATGGTATTCCTGCAATTATTTTATGTGATAGATCTTTTTTAAAATCTTGTAGTCTTGAATAGTGCAACATATTTTCTGATAATTCGTTATATAGTTTTGGTATATACCATTCTTTCCTTCTTTTTCCATACTGATTTGCCCATTTTGGTACAGTGAATCTCTCCTTATTTCCCTTTCTTCTTTTTAATATTTTATTATAGTTTTTATATTTGTTACAGAAATAATTTTTGGTTAATATGACAAATTTTTTTAGATCTTTTATTTTCATAATTTTATTTTCTTTATATAAAGTTAAGGTATTTTTTTTAATATTGTCTTTAAACATTATTTTTACCATCTTATTTTGTATTTTTTGTAGTCTATCAACCAAATATTCTGGTGCATGACCATAAATCTCCAGACCATATCTTATGTTACTACTTATCCATGCATCATAGATAATTTTTTTTTGTTTTTTCTGTAGTACATTTTTAATACTGTATATTTTTGGTATGATTTGTCTTAATTTTTTAATTAGTCCCAAAATATGTTGTCTAAAATTCCAATGTATATCTACTTCTATTCCTAGATATTTTGTTGACATTTTTTTTTCAATTTTAACACAGTCCTTCTCACAACCCATTATATTCATTTCAATCAGATTTTTGCAATTTCCATTATGTTTTTTTATCCAGATTTCATTTTTTAATTTCATTTTTGGTACCGTGATATCCATTTGTACAGTTTTTTCTTTGCTAATGAACAATTCATTCTCAATAAAATAGTCATTTAATATATTGAAATCATATTGTAAGTTAAACATCATATCTTCGTACTTATTATGTATAGATATTAATACTGTATCATCTGCAAATAGATATATGTTGGTTTTTTCTAAATTTACATCAATATCATTGGTACATATTAAATATAATAGTGGCCCCAGTACGGATCCTTGTGGAACTCCATATTTTACATTGTTCGTTATGCTATTTACCCCATCCACTTTTACAATTGTTTTTCTGTTTGTTAAGTAGCTTCTTAATATGTTGTATATTTTTCCTCTAAGTCCCAAATTTTCACATTTTTTAAGTAAAATATTTTTGTCAATCGTATCAAATGCTTTTTTTAAATCAATAAGTATTGCACCAATATACTTTCCTTGATTTAAACCTGTTGTTATTAATTCATTAACTTCAATTAAGAGATCTGTAGTACTTTTATTTTTTTTATATCCAAATTGTACTTTACTCCATACTTCACATTTCTCAAGAAAGCTGTAGATTTTATTTGCAAAAAATTTTTCCAAAACTTTATTGATTACAGATAATAATGATATTGGTCTGTAATTATTTATTTCTTGCTTATTTCCATTCTTGTATATAGGTCTTATAATTTGTATTTTTAATTTGTCGGGCCAGATTTCTTTATTTATCATTGCATTTACAAGTTTACATATTGCTGTTGATGTATTCTCTTTAGTATTTTTGATATGATGTGTGTGTATATTATCTACACCTACTGCCCATGTATTATTCAATTCTTTTATAATGTTTATAATTTCTATATTATTAGCATCTTCTATTACCATTGATCTTAGGTTACTTTGTTTTTTTTCTTGAATTGCTTTTTTTATATTTTTGGAGAATTGCCCTTTTTTATATTCCTTATTCGCAGTTTCATTTTCTTTCTTTAGAATCGATATTTGATTTCCAAAGTTTTCATTAAATTCATTCACAATTTCAATAATATTTTTATCTTTAAATGTTGCTTTTATTTCTTCGTCAATATTTTTTTTTGTTTCTTTGCCTTCTAATTCCTTTATTACGTCCCACACCGTTTTTTTATTTTTTTTATTTTTATTTAAGCTATCCAGTTTATTTGTATAGAAATCATTTTTACATGATTTTATAAGTTTATTTACGTTCATTTTTTCTCTTTTATATTCCTCCATTAATACTTTATTTACATCTCCTTTATTTTTTTAATTTTGTTCCATAATTTATTTTTATGTTCTATTTTTTGTAATAATTCATCTGTTATCCATTCTTTTCTTTTATTTATTTTCTGTATTGTATGTTTAATTTTCATTAGTTTTTTGTTTTTTTCATATATATTATTAATCCGTTCAATAATTTCAGTGTAAATTTCATTTGGTTCTTGGTTATCATCCAATACATTCCAATTTATTTGATTCATTTCTTGTTCTATTTTTTTATCATCGTATTTCCAATAAAATGTACTATTATTACCATTTTTATTTCTATTATTATTTATTATTTTTTTATTCCAAATCCAAGCCATAGTAATATAATGATCTGCAATTTTTTCAGTTAGTATTCCGCCTTTTGCATTTCCACTTTTTTTCTTTATGAATACATGATCTATACATGATTGTTGTAGTATGTTTCTGCCATTTTTATTTATTATTTCTTCTCTTGTTGGCGAGTTTATTTGACACTGATAGCCTAATGATGCTAATGTGTTTTCATATTTATCAATTGTATTTTGATCATAATTGTCCTCATTTCCATTTTCTTTTTCTAATATGTCAATATTAATATCTCCTATAACTATTTGGTTTTCCCAATCCATTTTATTACTTTTTATTATATCTTTTAGTTTGTTAATAAATATAGTTTTATTGCTTATAGGTCTTCTATAAATAGCTATAATTTGGGTTTTTGGTATATTATTTTCTTTAATTTTAATTTCCATCACATTATTATCATCAATTTTAAGTTCAAGGCATTCCACTTCCAGATTATTTTTTGTGAAAATCATCATCCCACCACCTCTATTTGTTGATTCTCTGGTCAATGTATAATTTCCATAATTACTTAATTTGTATAAGTATACTTCCTCTTTTTTTATATTAATTTCCGTTAATATTATAATATCCCATTCAACATTGATTTCATCTAAAAGATGAACAAAAATATCCCAATGTTTTCTGAGACTTCTAATGTTGATATGGATCACTTTTACATTTTCATTTTTTTCAATGTCCTCTTTCATTTTTTTACCAATCTCCTCTTTCTTCTGAAATATATAATTAATGAATTCTATTGTTCAACTAGTTTCAACAGATCATCTTCTTCATGTATTACGTTCACTTCTTGCGTGTCACCATCTTTTCGCATCATAATCTTTCCGTTTCTAAACCATACATATTTAAAGTTATTGTCGTTTGCAAAATTTCTTGTTTTCCAGAATAATTGTTTTGTATAGGGTGTCATATTCTCATTAAGATAGATCCTCTTTCTGTTTCCATTTCGTAACATATCATTAGTGACAATTCTTTTTCTTTGCTCCAGCCACTTGTCTCTGCTCTGTCTATGTTTAAATTGTACAATTATCACACTTGGTTTGTTCTTGTCTCTGTTTGGGATACGGTGTGCTGCCTCTATTTCATCATCGTTGTGAGCTACGTTAAAGTTTTTTGCAAGTTCGCGTAATGTATCTTCCATGTTTTCATTTTGCGGCCAATCCATTTGACTAATTTCCAAATTCCTGTTCCTGTCATATTGTTCTTTATCTTTTGTTTCACGGAACATTGTATTCATCTTTTTTTCAAGCACTTTAGTTTTTTCACCTGTATTTTCTAGTTCTTGTATTTTCATTTCCATTTCTTGTAATTTTTTTTTCATGTCAGTATTTTCTTGTTTAAGATCTTCTGTTTCTTTCGTCACAAACTCTAAAGATTTTATCAATTCTTCCAGTTTGTTCTTTTGTTCTTCGTGTTTTGAGATAAGTAAGTCCATTTTTTTTTCCATTCTTATTCTGTACTGTCTTCTTTCATGTTCTGTTTCTTCTATTTCATTATCTTCTTTTTTTTCATTTTCCTCATCAGAAACTCTCTCTTGCCTTTCTGTGTTCTTATCCTCATTGGTTTCTGACTCCGTTCTCGTTTTTCTGCATCTAGTTTTACATTTCCATTCCAATTTCTTTGTATCATTCATTGTTTTCCATGTATTTTGTTTAAGTCCAGCACATTTATAACACAATTTTGACTTACATTGTCCACATACCACCCAGTCACCTTGATTTCCTAATTTGTTTTCACAATCTTGGCATCTTGACATGATTCCGTTGTTAGTTTTAATTTTTTAACGATGTAGTTTCATTTTAGTGCAAAAAGTTTCATTCCAGTTCATTTAGTTTTCATCCGGGTTGAAACTGTTAATCTATAGCTGTAAACTTTTGTGTATTTTCAAACCCAAAACGAACGCACTAAATTTTTTCTTGGGAACTTTTTCTCTGGTACACCACACGTTGATCTGCCTCAATATTTTTCTTCAAATCACCACTCTTCCCTTAGTTGTAGACTCACCAAAATTTGTAGAAGTCCTCTTTAGTTCCTTATGCTGCCAATTATCACGTTTTCTGAACTCGGCTCTTCTTCCTTACCTACATGTTTCTCACCATTCTCCAGCCACTTTCCTTCAGCCACCACCCAGCTGCCATCTTGCAAATAATAATAATAATAATAATAATAATAATAATAATAATAATAATAAAAATAAATATAAAATAAAAAAAATAAACAAAAAAATATAAAAATATAATAATAATAAAAATAATAATAATAATAATAATAATGTAGGTTCGTTGCAAACGCAACCGGAATGGCAAGGACCTGGTGGTCACTAACTGCCATCCGATGATAAAAACTAAAAAATTTAAAATGTAAAAGTTTAAGAGTTTAAAAGTTTAAAACGATGATGATGGCTCGACTGCATAGGATGGGTAGATGGTATTGGGTTGGGGTCACGAATGCCTTACCACCAAGGTTAGACCTACCAGGGACACAATGGTCCCCGATGGCATCGCCAAACGTGAGGGACAAGTGAGGGGAAAAAGCCGGGTATCATTGTCAATGTTTCTTAAAATAATAAAAATAATAAAATAAAATAAATGTAAATCGTAGTATAACGCTTGGCCAAAACCAATTGTCAATATTAGTAAAGATGATAAAAATTAAAATAATAATAATAATACAAAAAGCATCCAAGAAAAAGTTAAAATACTATAATGGTCGCTTAAGGAACACATTTAGAGGCTCCTTAAGCAGCAAACTGCAAAAACCCGATAAGGTGTTTGCACATACGGTTTCTGAGCTCAGGGCATTCCAAATTTTGGCGACGCGTAGTGAAAAAAAATTCTTTCTACAGTCTGTAATGGAACCCTGAATAACGAGTTTCCATTGGTGCCCCCTAGTGAAATGGGTCTTTGGCGCGACGTCAAAGAATGGAAGATCAACAGGAATAATACCATGCAATATCTTATAAGTTAAAATCAAATCGGACCTGATCCTACGTAGTTCCAGTAAGTCTAAGCCGCACCTGGAAAGTCTATCCTGATAGTGTAAATCACGCAGCCCAGGAAGTTTTTTGGTGAATTTACGTTGTACAGATTCAATCAAGTCAATATCCTTTGCCAGATAAGGTGACCACACAGGTGATGCATACTCCAGAATAGGGCGCACAAATACCTTAAATGCCCAAATTTTGTTTGATAAACTCCCCGAGATAAAGCATTTATTAATAATGGCCAAGCGCTTGAATGCCAGTGCACAGATCTTCTGGCAATGTAGAGACGATTTCAAATCATTAGTAAACCAAACGCCCAAATCCCTGACTTCTTTAACAGATGGGAGATTAATATTATTAATGGAGTAGTTATAACAACCGTTTAAATTTCCAGTGTGGAACGAGAGACATTTATTTACCGAAAGTGGTAATTGCCAGGTATCAGACCATGTTTTAACGTACAAAATTTCATTTGCCAACGCTACAGATGGGCCGAGGAACAGGTTTTCTGCACCAATCTTAATATCGTCTGCGAACTTGTACCCGAAAGTACTTCCATTTGTAAGATTTAGATCATTAATGTAAAGAACAAATAAGAGTGGACCGAGCACTGATCCCTGTGGGACTCCACATATGGTCTTAACCACCGATGAGCGAACATTTTCAACTACCACCTGTTGATTGCGATTTTGGAGAAAAACTTTGAGCCAAGACCAAAGTTTGCCGCTGATACCATAGCTATTTATTTTGAACAGAAGTTTGCGATGGATAACCATTTCAAACGCTTTCTTAAAGTCAAAATATATCGTATCGCAGGGTGCTCCTACGTCGGAAGCAGATGTCCAGCGGTCAAGTACCAATAATAATTGGTGGGATGCAGACCTGCCAGGGAGGAAACCAAACTGGTCTCCAGCAATAATTGAAGTTTGCTCAAGAAAATGTATAATTGTATCTCTTAAAATTGACTCCATCACTCTACAAATCACAACAGTAAGGGAAATAGGTCGATAGTTTAAAGGGTCAGAGGCGGAACCCGTCTTAAAAACAGGAACCACCAATGCAGTGCTCCAGATTGAAGGAAGTATCCCTTGTTCGAAAGAGCAAGTAAAGAGCAAGTAAAGAGCAAGATCAGCGTCCGATGAAAACTTATCTGGTCAGTGATTGCATCGTCGCACACAAGATTCTGGCTCATTGACCGTATCGTAGTAGCAAACGTTACGAGACAATTTTTTTAAATATAATGTGCAATATAGTAGATATTCTTCAGTACACCATGCATTTAGATTTTTTAGTAATGTCCTGTTGGTATGTCTGCTGTTCCAACTTCATACGTCAATTGCAGATATTTTTTATTCTACCATACGACACGTCGAATTACTCATGCAGTGTTAGTGCATCTTGTTTTTATTTCCGTTTTTGGTTCATTTTAAAGGCAATTGTGTGAATGTGATATTTTATTTAAAAGAATTATTCCATGACTTGTAACATGAGTTGTGGCGCAAGGCTAGCTATCCCCCCCCCCATTTTTTTTAAAGATCTTTACTTTTTTTGCCGGCTTCAGGGCGATGCTATAATTTTCAACAAATTTTAAAGCACGTACTTCCTACTTAAAATCTGCATTTTGGCAGTAGTCAAAGAATAATTTGAAAAGAACCGAAATATTTATTTTCGGGTAGAAACTTGTATACTGGTAGTTAATTTATCGTTAAGAACAAAATGCTGAAATAAAAATGTTATATATATACAGGGTGTCCCAAAACTCCCAGTCCAGCCTCATAACTTTTGAATGGGTTGAAAGACGATAATGAAACCCTGACAATGTAGGTTTGGTTAAAGGATCTATCTTTGTGTACAACCGACATTTTGCCTCCCCCCCCGGAGGGGGAGGGGGGGGGAAGGGGTCCCAACTCAGAAATTTACAATGAAATGAGGTGTAAAGGAATATCTTATTTGAAAGGTCTTCATTAGGCGAGTAAAATTCCGCAATGAGAGCTTCGATACGATGAGCCCATCCAAAATAGCGGCCGGTCAAACATTACGATTTTCCTCTGTATCCCTATGTGTTATTCAGGCTAATGACATCGTAAAGGGACGTAGGTGGCAGCAAAATGCTTCGTTCAATTTGGTTGGATTACATCCACAACGTCTTTTGCAGGTTGAAATCCAGAGTGTGGGCCTCAGTGTCTCCCCCCCCCCCCTGCTAGCTCTCTCTAGGAACAGAGGTCCATGAGCATGTACTAAATTAGCAATTCCTTTCAATCCTTTGAACGTTTGATGAACACAATGTTTAACTAATGGAAAATGTTCACCGTTCGAGTTTTATGTATCGTTTCGCCAATTTACGCAGTTGGGAAGCAAGGCCGGTCAGATTATTATTACAAGAAAGCCCGGGGGGGGGGGGGGGGAGGGGGGCCCAGACTATGGGTTTCAAACTTAAGTATATATATATATATTATATATATATATATATATATATATATATATATATATATATATATATATAAGTCTTATCAAGAGGTCGTATAGATATGTATATGTAAGACTATGTCTTTCTGATTACTTATCGTTAACTTCAAGTCTTAATTTTCAATAGTATAATGTTGTAGTATGTATAGCTAGTCACAAAACATTAAATAACTGAAACAGCTGATTAAAATTTTTAGTTCCTACTTTGTTAGGTACATAAGAAAATGTCGTTAACTAAGATAAGCCCATGAAAGTTGATGGTTTGCTTAGTTTTGTGCCTTTAGTATCTCTTTTGTTTTGGTATGGGTTGAACGAATTGTGATACGTCCGAATCAGTTTTAAAATTAAGGAAATTAAATTAGCAGTAAATTACCAATATACGAAGAGGACAATGGAACCAATATTGTGAACTGTCAAAGATGACAAGAAAGCAGCAATAATGACGAAAAAATTCACGTGTCACTATGACTCCAGGAATTTGCTGGAGGCTCAATCCAAAGACCCGTATTCAATTCTTTAACTCATAATGGGACATTAATTTTTTCGCTATTATTGCTGCTTACTTGTCATCTTTGACAATTCATGATGTCACCAATTTGCAATCAATTGAAAAAAAAAGTTCATTTCCAAAATGAGCGTGGCATTGTTGGATGTAAATCTTATCACACGCAGGCCTACACTTATGAAGAATTAAAGCCATGTACAGTCATTACTAAACAATTTTTTTAAATACATTTCTTGAGCCTTACATCATCCTTCACATGATGAAAGGCTCAACAAATTTATTTAAAATTGTAGTAATGACTAAGATTTGAATATTACTCGACGTTTTAAAGGAGAAAGGAGTGTAATAAAGGAGGGGCAAACCCGGGGATTCGATCCGGGAAACATACCACCACAGCAGGGAACGATTGGCCAGAATATATCCTAATGCTGCTAAAGAGGTGTATTCTGTCACATTCACACTTGCTTATTTGACACAGACTGGCAGGGTTTTGCCATGTCCCCCTTCCAGTCTTTCAGACCACTGCTCAGCCACACGACCACTTTCAAACTGAGGGTTGATAGTAATATGCAAATAAAATAAAGGGTGTGCGCTTGAATTTTCAATGTTTGGTGTTGATAATATGTCAATAATAATTAAATGTCAAACGTTGCAATTTACGTAAACATCGGAGAAACTGAGCTTTGCTTCTATCCTGACCGTGCTGTGATCTCACAAGTTAGGCTATCGTCCAGTTTAGTAAAGGTGCCTTCCTCCAGGTTTGCTTGCCTGTATCACATGGTTTTACAAATTCAGCTTGGGCTACATCATAAACATGGTGAAGGCAAGTCGTAGTAATTCAGCTCACGAGTCGTGTGAGTTTATTTCTACGGAAAAAATGTACCTAATGATATGACGCTAACTACGCGACGACCAGGAATTGGGGGGGAAGTCGCGCCATCGTCTGTGGGGGGGGGATAGACGTCCCTGCTTAATAGCCTAGTACAAAGTGAAACCCAATTTTTGCACTTGCTGACAGTCTTTTTTTTTATGTAACCAAAGAAGGTAACAATTGCATAAATTATTGACAGTACAATGTGTCTTTGGCGCAAATTTAATTGCTAAAGGTAAAAACATAATTTAAAATTTACGAGTGGCACGTCACAGTTTCCGATTACACGTTTATTCTCAAAATGTGAATGCTCATATAGCATTTGCACTCCTGAGACCCCTTTCATGTTGCTAATTCGTGATTTTCTCAACGTAAAAGCTTATAAAGCATTTTCAAGAGTGCCCTATTGTTGACAATTCATCATTTTCGTAATAGGGCCTTAGGGCTTCGGGCAGATGACCAGGAGTGGTTAACGCTCGTTAAACCCTTAAACCCTTTATTTTCGTAATGTGAAAGCTCATACAGCACTGGCACAATATGAAAGCCCGTAAAGCATTTTCACCCCTGAGACCCTCTAATTATGCCAATGCGTCATCTTCAGGAATGTAGTTAAAGGGCAATTACATCCATTTTGACATGCGTGTTTTACTTTTGGATCACTTAAGCAATAACAATAATAATAACAATAATAACAATAAACACAAGAATTGCGGTAAGAATACATACGTCCCATACAACAATTTAATTACTGTATCACCAAAACACGAGACGGACACTGCCATTGTTTTGCTGGAACGTGCAGAAATTAATGCCGACAGAAGGTGCTTATCGATTTCGACTCGCAGCCGATTGATATAGCTGTGTTGGCTAGTAGCTCTAGCGTCTGACGGCCTTAGCTCAAATCGACAGTAGTCGGCCAGCTAAGGCCGTCAGACGCTTGAGCTACTCACAGCCAACAGAGCTATCAATCGGCTGCGAGTCGATATTACTAAGCACCATCTGTCGGCATTAATTTCTGCGCGTTCCAGCAAAACAATGGCGGTCTCCGTCTCGTGATTTGGTGATACCGTAATTAAATTGTTTATCGGACGTTCTTTTGGACGTACGTAACATATTCTTATCGCAACTCTTGTGTTTAGTTTTTTGCGGAAGTGACCCAAAAGTAAAACATGCATGTCAAAATGGTCGTAATGCCCTTTAACTATTCGTCTTTATCATAATGCGAAAGCTCAAAAAGCATTTGCACGACCCCTCCAGTATTGAGACCCCCAACATTTTGCCAATTCGTGATTTTCACACTTTGAAGCATTTTAGAGTTACCACAATGTGAAAGCTCAAAGAGCATTTGCACAACCTCCCAATTTTGAGACCACCAAAATGTTGCTAATGCGTTATTTTTACACTATGAAGCACCACTGGAGTGCCTTTTAAAGTTATCACAATGTGAAAGTTCAAAGAGCTTTTGCACGACCCCTCCAGTTTTGGGACCCCCAAAATGTTGCTAATTCGTCATTTTTACGCTTTGAAGTAATAGAGAGTTCTTACAATGTGAAAACTCAAGAAGCATTTTCACTACCCCTTGGATGACATCACTTCCGGCCACGCTACTTCTGGTATGTCTACCATATCGCGAATGCACACTTGGAGGTAGCAAAAGGTCCTCCCCCATGGATGACCCTGACCTGGTGCTGCCATCTTGGCTTTGGCCGCACTTTCGGTTTTCATGGGCGCCACCATCTTGGATGACGTCACTTCCAGTTTACATGGACGCCGCTGGGAGGTAGCAAAAGGACTCAACACTTTCCCACCCTCCTTCAGATTGACGAAAACTAACAAGACCGTGGGGGTAATGACGTCACTTCTGGGATACATAAAGGTAACAAGTACTTTCCACCCTCCTCCAAATTGACGAAAACTAAAAAGTGGGGGATGACCTTGAGCCGGTTTGACCTTGAGCCGGTTTGACCTTGACTCTGACCTTTGATCTTAACCTGGGGGGGGGGGGGGGTGCCGTCTCTCTCTGCCATATCGCAAATGGTCCCTAGTGAAGCAAACCGCCCACTTAAACTTCTCACTCAAGTAAAATTCCCACTCAGTAAATCTACCCTACTAATTAGGTTTACTTGAGTGAGTTTGTTAATTCATCATTAGCACACTCCTGAAACGGGTGAGGTTACGTGAGGGATGATTTCACTCCATTCATACGACTTTCTGCACGGGGGGGGGGGTGTCTCTGCCATATCGTAAATGCCCCCTAGTCATAGATAACACCATTCCCGACACGTTACTACGACAGTTGGGAGTTCGAGATGTCCTTCTGCAGCGCCAAAGCCATGCCTGGCAGGTAGTAACCAGTCTTTTTTTGTTGTAAATTATTTTTGTTTAGGCCTCTATTCTAAATTTTAGCTTAAAACTTAACTTAAATTGTGGCAATTTAATAGGGGATTCTGAATTCTGCATTTTAGTTTCTTAAAACCCCATTAATGTAAGAGTTACCCGGGTCTCTTCCTAAAAACCCAGCTTTATCCAATAACTATTACTTAATGTAGGGATTCTTTTCAAACATTGTTTTTCTCAGTGGTGACATTTTTCTTAAACCAACCAGTTTAATAGTAATCAAGTTAGATGGATTTCTAACAACCACGTCTAGGCTGAAATTCTAATCTAAGGTTATACCGTAACATGCAAACGGGACTTTAATTGCAAGTGAGACATTACAGTTGAACACTTTTACTTGTCAAAATTATACTAGGACCGTCGTCGTTTTCGCTGTCGACATAATGGAGCTGGCTAAGCTTTCTTTGCTGTTCTGGATGTTTGGGGAAAGGGGGTCGGACGTTGAAAGTAGTGACATCATTCCAAAATGGTGTATTCAAACGTCCGAATCGTTCGACGAAATGTGAAAATATCTTCAATTTGGTTTGGTCTTCAAATTTTATTACGAGGTCTTGGCCCATAGCCGTAAACGTCAAAACAACGTTACTCACAACTGTCATCACAACCAATCTTTGGTAATTATCTAGATTAGGGGCACCACGCCAGATCACTTAATTTTTGTACTAAGGGACCATTCACAAAGTACGTCACGCTCCGAAGGGAGGGAGTGGGGTCAGTTCAGTGTGACAAAACGTGACATGGGGGAGGGGGGGTGTTTCAAAAATGTGACGTCACACTTTTATTTTTCATATGAAGAAAAAATTTAATATTCTAAATTATAATTATAATTTAATATCCTGACGTGCTCAGGTGTCAGGAAAGTCAGGAGCTGTAAAACTGTTTCTGGTTGAACCTGTCAGTATTCTAGGAATTAAAGTGGCACTGTCACCGAATTAAAGTCCGCAGAATAAAGCACCACCTAGCGCTATCTAGTACTATCTGCACTTGCTTGCATCAGGCGGAGGAATACAGAAGCCACATCTTTCAACGAGACAATCAAGCCACGTGCTTTGTGGAATGTAATGTGTAGCTCATTCTGAATGTTAGGTTGGGAAGGCTTTAACTGAAGATTTCTCTCTTCAACCAGTTTTTCCATCCACAATACGACATGTCATTAATGCCTAGGAGAACTGAAATGGAGGAAATATCAGTGAGATTGCTTCAATACATTCCTAAAGTGTGCATGGACTCAGAGACGTCACTATCTGACGTCATAGCATTGATTCTGGGAAGCTTTAGCTCAACGTTTCGCAGGGGTACTGAGTTAAGGTTGTACTACAGTATCGGCCGAATCTTAGAGACAACAAGCACATGCGACTAATTTGTACGGTATGGCCGCCGACAAAACCACTGCCTCGATTAATTTGTACTATCGACGAGGACATTAGTTACAGCCCAAAAGAATGCCAACTGAAATACGATGTCTCTTTTCCTTAAAACGCTTTCCGGATACAAGAAAGTGTTGGTGTATTTACGTTTTACTTTAAAACTTTGTGATGGTAGTGTGACAACTTAAATTTTGTACTTACAACCAAATGTAGGCTATACTTACAATTGGTTTTAAAGCTAACAAAAATTTATCAAGGAAAACTACGTAAAATTAACCCCAAAATAGATGTTGCGTTTACATCTAAAAACTAAGCTCTACCAACTGTCTGTACTGCCGAATATAACTATCGCTTAGCAACTTCCTCGGCAATATTGCTGCGTAGACTTAATTCTGGCCTCGCCCCCACCTTCTGCATTCTAGAATAGAAGCACCCGGAAATGTGCTCGTGCTCTTGTCGATTGTGGCATGTGAACGATCCTATAGATATATCCGAACAAAATTGTCCCTCTCCATCCAGAGATAATCGTAGCAGTTGAACAGAACGTTAATTCGATTGTTTCCATTTCCTTTTCCTTTATTTGTGGCTTCTCATTTTAAACTGGCTCATGGCAGATAAAATAAGCTGATTTTTAAAGTTTTGTGCGGGTCCACAAAATTGCATTCCCATAAAAATATTTTTGGAGGGGGGAGGGGGGTTGAGGTCAGTGTGACATACATTTCCCGGGGGGTATGAGTAGGTGTGACAAAATGTGACATGAGGGAGGGAGGGGGTCAAAATTGGCCAAAAAAAGCGTGACATACTTTATGAATGGTCCCTAACCGACGCTACTCTTCATCCTGACGTCATTTCGCATCATAAAACGGGGGGGGGGGGGGGCGGAGGAGGAGAGGAGGATGTAAGGTTGTAAAAAAAAAAATTTCAAAAGACGGAAAATGCTAGATACACACACGTTAAAGCAGCGGCGGCATGGTTTTTCGATCAGCGTCTTTTGGGTAAAAGTTGGGATTATTCCATTTCTAGTTTCATTTACGCCAAAATAGTTTTCAGATGGCGCTCGCAATCGCAAGCGGCAATAGTATTTGCTTAAATAGCATTGTTTTGAGTTACGGATTGCTGCCGATCCTACGTGTTTTGTCAAAAAAAATACCGAATAAATGCATTGTTCAGACCAAGAAAAAATTATGTGATGCCTAGAACATGTATAAACAGAATAACGACGACAAAACAAATATAGTACATAAAGTTTCATTAGAAAAAAATATTTAAAGCAAGATAAAAAAATATTGAATGGATAAAGCTCGACAACAATGCAAACTTTTTCATTGTTGTATATAAGAACATATGTCACTGAAGGCGGAATGAATTCTCCATTGTTGATGTCAAAGAGTGGCATTGTTTAATGCATTGTTTAAAGCCCCAGTATCACGAAAATAATCATTCGACGAATTGTCTGCTTCCTAGTAAACGATAATATTATTAATAATTAATGTTTATTACATGTACAAGTGTAAGCCACGAAGTCCATGTGGAATGGCATGTGCAAGCACTAGGACTTATAATTCAAAGTTACACATAATAAATAAATAATAAATAAAATTAGTCAAATTACAAAACGAAAATGAATAATGGTCAATAAAATATTCACAATATACGATTATATGGAGTTTATACTTATATTCTTAATTATTAGTTGTTTGGGCCTACGTCCTAGCACTGAATGGGTTAATGAAAATGGCTTATAAATGTTATGTATTTCTTCAATTTTCCGGGGATACACATATCTGAAATAGGCCATAAAAAAACCATAGCATTTTGAAAAATTTAAGCACTGAACTGGGAGAAATAAAGTCCTACCGTAGGCGAGGCTGCAGTAAGGGGGAGGAGGATTCCTCAATCAGGGCAGTAGGTGTAGCCCTTGCAGCCCCCCGTAAGGCGGGGGGGGGGGGCCGCTCAAACGAGGGC